>CM042852.1:14647292-14654792 GCA_023658055.1 Thaleichthys pacificus | reverse complement strand
CCAACTCCCCTTCTGTGAAGTTTTCCTTTGTTGTCCTCTCCTCCTCCTCCTCCTCCTCAGCCTCCCTGCTCCTCCTCCTCCTCAGCCTCCCTGCTCCTCCCGCTCTCTCATTCCTCAGATACATAGATGATAGGGGGATACAATGCCTTGTCCACAAATATTCCCTTGCTCTCTCTCCATCCCTTTCTCTCTCTGACACTTCAAACGGGAGTGAGGTTGGAACATTCCTGTCATCTCTGCTGTGTTGTGATCCCCCCCCACCCCCCCCCACACACACCCACCCCCCCCCCACACACACACACCCCACCCCCCCCCCACACACACACCCCAGCCTGGATTCCTGCTGGTGTAAAATCCCCCCATCCCTTCAAAACAAAGACAAGTGCAAGGCTGGAATGTGTGAAATTCTCTATTTCTGCAATATTTGCAGTCCTGATTCCTGGTGTGTGTAGCAGGTTGGGGTAACTTGGAGACTCTTGGCTATGTGGTTAATTTGAGCAGAATGCTGATATTTACTTTCAGGAGAAGATTAATAAAAAAAATGTAACTAGGTCATTAACCTGTGTAATCTGCATACACGCTAAACTCCACCAAGGAGGAGCTTCTGAAGTGTGTTTGTGTGTGTGTGAATATGTAGGTGGGGACAATGGCAGGTAGAAAGGGAGAAAGTATAAGGGATGGACAGACAAAGCTTTTAATTTAACTATTAAAAAGCAGGAAATGGAGGTTTGAGTGAAATCCAATCTGTGTGTGGATGTTTTGTCCCTGGCATTGCTTTGCTGAAGTATGTTACCAAACACAATGTCCATCATGAAATATACAGTGAGTGAGTGTGTGTGTATGTGTGTGTGCACACCCAGAAAGTTACGTGACAGTCAGGCTCCAGCCAATTGGACACAGGCTATTAGACTCTGTCTGGCCCCTGTCTACCTATTACACACACACCCTTACTCACATATATACAAACACACACACATACTCACTTACAAACACACACTCAGAGAGACAGACCCTGAACAGTCTCGGCTACCATCACTGCTACTTTTTATTTATTCAGTCTAGTGTGTGTGTGTGTGTGTGTGTGTGTGTGTGGTGTGCATAAACATGTGTGTGTTGCGTGTCTACACCATGTGGGTTTGCCGGTTTCATCAGCACACTCCCCAGCCCTCCGTCTCACTAATAAAGACTGGTGTTCTTCTGGTTATTTTAATATTTGAGATTAAATCTCCCCATCAAACTATTCCAACATATAGTTTCATCAGAACAAATGTCAAAGCTGCCTTTTGTATTATCCATAATAGAACAGTATGCTTTAGTAAATAATTTATTGTGTTTCTGTTGTTTTATTAAAGATTTCATCTGGTTGCTTTTGATAAATAAAGTATTTCAAGCATAAATGCCTCTGATGAATGCTTATGTCTGTTCTGGCTTCACAGGTAGTAAAGGGTTGGTAAAAATGACCTTGTATGACCATGTCTGTATAAAACCACAGAAAAAGACAGAGAGACAGACAGAGAGAGACAGAGAGAGAGAGATAGACAGAGAGAGAGAGACAGAGAGAGAGAGATAGACAGAGAGAGAGACAGACAGAGAGAGAGACGGAGAGAGACAGAGAGAAACTGAGACAAGGCTCAGCGTTATCTTGGTTGGAAGATTCAAATAAATCCAGAGTTACCGTGTATCACAGATAAGTCTAATCGAAAATCCCAGTTTGAGCAACTGAGAAAACAAGGTTTAATCTGACCTGGGATCAGTGGAAATACGTGTTTTGTTCCGCAGCAGCGATTGTGAACGAGTGTGAGAAGGACCCTGTCATTCCTTTGATCCGCCACCTTCATTTCCACACACCTCCCCTCGCACACTCGCGGAACTCGCTAGCATGTCACCATGGCAACGGGCCGGTGTTTGGAGATCAGCTGATTAAGTGAACAGATATCTAAGGATAAAAGGAGGGCGCTAATGGATTTTTGTCATTTTTTTTATCATTGAAGTGTGATAATGATATTTGAAATGAAAGCATGTCACTTTTGGTTCAGCCTTATCAAACCCGTCCACATTCTTCTCCTCCTCCTCCACCCCCTCTGCCCATCTTCTCTCTCTCTCTGTTTATCTTCTCCCCCTCCCCCTCCTCCTCCTCTCCTCCTCCTGTCCCTTTAGCTGTCCTTGAGGTCAGCCGTTGTCCTAACCCTAACCCTAATTTTTCGGAAAATTAGGGTTAGATTTAGGGATTGGGTTATGGCTATAACTAATCCTGGTCCTGACTCTGCTCCCACACCTGACCCGAACCCCGTTGTTGGTTTAGGCTTGAGGGCAGCCGTTGTCCTAACCTAACCCTAATTTGGGGGAATTAGGGTAAGTCTAACCCTAACCCTAATTTTGGGGAAAATTAGGGTTAGGGTTAGACTTAGGGATTGGGTTATGGCTATAACTAATCCTGGTCCTGACTCTGCTCCCACACCTGACCCGAACCCCGTTGTTGGTTTAGGCTTGAGGGCAGCCGTTGTCCTAACCCTAACCCTAATTTTGGGGAAAATTAGGGTAAGTCTAACCCTAACCCTAATTTGGGGGAAAATTAGGGTTAGGGTTAGATTAGGGATTGGGTTATGGCTATAACTAATCCTGGTCCTGACTCTGCTCCCACACCTGACCCGAACCCCGTTGTTGGTTTAGGCTTGAGGGCAGCCGTTGTCCTAACCCTAACCCTAATTTTGGGGGAAATTAGGGTAAGTCTAACCCTAACCCTAATTTTGGGGAAAATTAGGGTTAGGGTTAGACTTAGGGATTGGGTTATGGCTATAACTAATCCTGGTCCTGACTCTGCTCCCACACCTGACCCGAACCCCGTTGTTGGTTTAGGCTTGAGGGTAGCCGT
This sequence comes from Thaleichthys pacificus, assembly GCA_023658055.1. Lineage (NCBI taxonomy): Eukaryota > Metazoa > Chordata > Actinopteri > Osmeriformes > Osmeridae > Thaleichthys > Thaleichthys pacificus. Next base: position 14,651,920 of record CM042852.1, on the reverse strand, counting down.
TGTCCTAACCCTAACCCTAATTTATTTGGGGAAAATTAGGGTTAGGGTTAGACTTAGGGATTGGGTTATGGCTATAACTAATCCTGGTCTTGACTGTGCTCCCACACCTGACCCGAACCCCGTTGTTGGTTTAGGCTTGAGGGCAGCCGTTGTCCTAACCCTAACCCTAATTTTGGGGAAAATTAGGGTTAGGGTTAGACTTAGGGATTGGGTTATGGCTATAACTAATCCTGGTCCTGACTCTGCTCCCACACCTGACCCGAACCCCGTTGTTGGTTTAGGCTTGAGGGCAGCCGTTGTCCTAACCCTAACCCTAATTTTGGGGAAAATTAGGGTTAGGGTTAGACTTAGGGATTGGGTTATGGCTATAACTAATCCTGGTCCTGACTCTGCTCCCACACCTGACCCGAACCCCGTTGTTGGTTTAGGCTTGAGGGCAGCCGTTGTCCTAACCCTAACCCTAATTTTGGGGAAAATTAGGGTTAGGGTTAGACTTAGGGATTGGGTTATGGCTATAACTAATCCTGGTCCTTGACTCTGCTCCCACACCTGACCCGAACCCCGTTGTTGGTTTAGGCTTGAGGGCAGCCGTTGTCCTAACCCTAACCCTAATTTTGGGGAAAGATTAGGGTAAGTCTAACCCTAACCCTAATTTTGGGGAAAATTAGGGTTAGGGTTAGATTTAGGGATTGGGTTATGGCTATAACTAATCCTGGTCCTGACTCTGCTCCCACACCTGACCCGAACCCCGTTGTTGGTTTAGGCTTGAGGGCAGCCGTTGTCCTAACCCTAACCCTAATTTTGGGGAAAATTAGGGTAAGTCTAACCCTAACCCTAATTTGGGGGAAAATTAGGGTTAGGGTTAGATTTAGGGATTGGGTTATGGCTATAACTAATCCTGGTCCTGACTCTGCTCCCACACCTGACCCGAACCCCGTTGTTGGTTTAGGCTTGAGGGCAGCCGTTGTCCTAACCCTAACCCTAATTTTGGGGAAAGTTAGGGTAAGTCTAACCCTAACCCTAATTTGGGGAAAATTAGGGTTAGGGTTAGACTTAGGGATTGGGTTATGGCTATAACTAATCCTGGTCCTGACTCTGCTCCCACACCTGACCCGAACCCCGTTGTTGGTTTAGGCTTGAGGGCAGCCGTTGTCCTAACCCTAACCCTAATTTTGGGGAAAATTAGGGTTAGGGTTAGACTTAGGGATTGGGTTATGGCTATAACTAATCCTGGTCCTGACTCTGCTCCCACACCTGACCCGAACACCGTTGTTGGTTTAGGCTTGAGGGCAGCCGTTGTCCTAACCCTAACCCTAATTTTGGGGAAAATTAGGGTTAGGGTTAGACTTAGGGATTGGGTTATGGCTATAACTAATCCTGGTCCTGACTCTGCTCCCACACCTGACCCGAACCCCGTTGTTGGTTTAGGCTTGAGGGCAGCCGTTGTCCTAACCCTAACCCTAATTTTGGGGAAAATTAGGGTAAGTCTAACCCTAACCCTAATTTGGGGGAAAATTAGGGTTAGGGTTAGATTGAGGGATTGGGTTATGGCTATAACTAATCCTGGTCCTGACTCTGCTCCCACACCTGACCGAACCCCGTTTGTTGGTTTAGGCTTGAGTGTAGCCGTTGTCCTAACCCTAACCCTAATTTTGGCGAGTTAGGGTAGTCTACCCCGTGTCACCCGGAATTTGGTGGAAAATTAGGGTTAAGGGGTTAGACTTTAGGGATTGGGGTTATGGCCTAACTAATCCTGGTCCTGGACTCTGGCCTCCCACACCTGACCCGAACCCCGTTGTTGGTTTAGGCTTGAGGGCAGCCGTTGTCCTAACCCTAACCCTAATTTTGGGGAAAATTAGGGTAAGTCTACCCTAACCCTAATTTGGGGGAAAATTAGGGTTAGGGTTAGATTTAGGGATTGGGGTTATGGCTATAACTAATCCTGGTCCTGACTCTGCTCCCACCACCTGACCCGAACCCCGTTGTTTGTTAGGCTTGAGGGCAGCCGTTGTCCTAACCCTAACCTAATTTTTGGGGAAAATTAGGGTAATCTAACCCTTAACCCTAATTTTGGGGAAAAGATTAGGGTTAGGGTTAGATTTAGGGATTGGGTTATGGCTATAACTAATCCTGGTCCTGACTCTGCTCCCACACCTGACCCGAACCCGTTGTTGGTTTAGGCTTGAGGGCAGCCGTTGTCCTAACCCTAACCCTAATTTTGGGAAAATTAGGGTTAGGGTTAGATTTAGGGATTGGGTTATGGCTATAACTAATCCTGGTCCTGACTCTGCTCCCACACCTGACCCGAACCCCGTTGTTGGTTTAGGCTTGAGGGGCAGCCGTTGTCCTAACCCTAACCCTAATTTTGGGGAAAATTAGGGTAAGTCTAACCCTAACCCTAATTTGGGGAAATTAGGGTTAGGGTTAGATTAGGGATTGGGTTATGGCTATAACTAATCCTGGTCCTGACTCTGCTCCCACACCTGACCCGAACCCCGTTGTTGGTTTAGGCTTGAGGGCAGCCGTTGTCCTAACCCTAACCCTAATTTTGGGGAAAATTAGGGTAAAGTCTAACCCTAACCCTAATTTTGGGGGAAAATTAGGGTTAGGGTTAGATTTAGGGATTGGGTTATGGCTATAACTAATCCTGGTCCTGACTCTGCTCCCACACCTGACCCGAACCCCGTTGTTGGTTTAGGCTTGAGGGCAGCCGTTGTCCTAACCCTAACCCTAATTTTGGGGAAATTAGGGTAAGTCTAACCCTAACCCTAATTTTGGGGAAAATTAGGGTTAGGGTTAGATTTAGGGATTGGGTTATGGCTATAACTAATCCTGGTCCTGACTCTGCTCCCACACCTGACCCGAACCCCGTTGTTGGTTTAGGCTTGAGGGCAGCCGTTGTCCTAACCCTAACCCTAATTTTGGGGAAAGTTAGGGTAAGTCTAACCCTAACCCTAATTTTGGGGGAAAATTAGGGTTAGGGTTAGATTTAGGGATTGGGTTATGGCTATAACTAATCCTGGTCCTGACTCTGCTCCCACACCTGACCCGAACCCCGTTGTTGGTTTAGGCTTGAGGGCAGCCGTTGTCCTAACCCTAACCCTAATTTTGGGGAAATTAGGGTAAGTCTAACCCTAACCCTAATTTGGGGAAAATTAGGGTTAGGGTTAGATTTAGGGATTGGGTTATGGCTATAACTAATCCTGGTCCTGACTCTGCTCCCACACCTGACCCGAACCCCGTTGTTGGTTAGGCTTGAGGGCAGCCGTTGTCCTAACCCTAACCCTAATTTTGGGGAAAGTTAGGGTAAGTCTAACCCTAACCCTAATTTGGGGGAAAATTAGGGTTAGGGTTAGATTTAGGGATTGGGTTATGGCTATAACTAATCCTGGTCCTGACTCTGCTTCCCACACCTGACCCGAACCCCGTTGTTGGTTTAGGCTTGAGGGCAGCCGTTGTCCTAACCCTAACCCTAATTTGGGGAAAATTAGGGTTAGGGTTAGACTTAGGGATTGGGTTATGGCTATAACTAATCCTGGTCCTGACTCTGCTCCCACACCTGACCCGAACACCGTTGTTGGTTTAGGCTTGAGGGCAGCCGTTGTCCTAACCCTAACCCTAATTTTGGGGAAAATTAGGGTTAGGGTTAGACTTAGGGATTGGGTTATGGCTATAACTAATCTGGTCCTGACTCTGCTCCCACACCTGACCCGAACCCCGTTGTTGGTTTAGGCTTGAGGGCAGCCGTGTCCTAACCCTAACCCTAATTTTGGGGAAAATTAGGGTAAGTCTAACCCTAACCCTAATTTGGGGGAAAATAGGGTTAGGGTTAGAATTTAGGGATTGGGTTATGGGCTATAACTAATCCTGGTCCTGCTCTGCTCCCACACCTGAACCCAACCCCGTTGTTGGTTTAGGCTTGAGGGCAGCCGTTGTCCTAAACCCTAACCCTAATTTTGGGGAAAGATTAGGGTTAGGGTTAGATTTAGGGATTGGTTTATGGCTATAACCTAATCCTGGTCCTGACTCTGCTCCCACACCTTGACCCGAACCCCGTTGTTGGTTAGGCTTGAGGGCAGCCGTTGTCCCTAACCACTAACCTAATTTTGGGGAAAATTAGGGTAAGTCTAACCCTAACCCTAATTTTGGGGAAAATTAGGGTTAGGGTAGATTAGGGATTGTGGTTATGGCTATAACTAATCCTGGTCCTGACTCTGCTCCACACCTGAACCCGAACCCCGTTGTTGGTTTAGGCTTGAGGCAGCCGTTGTCCTAACCCTAACCCTAATTTTGGGGAAATTAGGGTAAGTCTAACCCTAACCCTAATTTGGGGAAAATTAGGGTTAGGGTTAGATTTAGGATTGGGTTATGGCTATAACCTAATCCTGGTCATGACTCTCGTCATCCCCACACCTGACCCGAAACCCCGTTCGTTGGATTTAGGCTTGAGGGTAAGACCGTTGTCCTAACCCTAACCCTAATTGTGGGGAAAATTAGGGTTAGGGTTAGATTTAGGGATTGGGTTATGGCTATAACTAATCCTGGTCCTGACTCTGCTCCCACACCTGACCCGAACCCCGTTGTTGGTTTAGGCTTGAGGGCAGCCGTTGTCCTAACCTAACCCTAAT
>CM042852.1:14611697-14647192 GCA_023658055.1 Thaleichthys pacificus | reverse complement strand
CACACATACAACACACACACACACCTACAGCTCAAACACACACACACATACAACACACACACACACATACAACACACACACACACCTACAGCTCAAACACACACACATACAACACACACTCTTCTTTCTTTTCTCACAGTCTTCCTCCTCCTCCCTCTTTCTCTCTCATATCCAACAGGAAGGCGAGAGCAGGTGTGTGTGTGTGTGTGTTACAGCAGGTGTGTGTGGGAGCAGGAGTTTCTCACCTGGAGGATGGCGAGGTAGCCTGGTTCTGTCCTCGCCATCCTCCATCACACCATCACACCTCTGCTCTCTCACAGAATTAGACACAGACAGTTACAGCCAGTTCTGGCCTAGAGCGCCACGGAAGGCTTTTTCTGTGTGTGAGAGCGTGCTGAGTCCGGACTGTTCCCTGTCAGTTATCATCTTTTCTAAAGGAGACTGAATAGACACCGCAGACAGGAGACTGAATGCCGATTGCTGTTGTTGTCTCTGTGAGAACGTGTGCTTGTATTGTCTGACGCTGGCCCGACCCGTGCACCCAAACAAATGCACCGCTCGACGATAAAGCACTGTTATGATAATTCTACACTGGCTCAAACGTTCTCTCATCATTTACCCAACGTTCTCAGCTAAATATCTAATTATTAACATCCTCTCCTGCTCCCCCTCCTTCTCCCCCGTCTTCCTCCTCCCATCCCCCTCCTCATCCTCCCATCCCACTCCTCATCCTCCCATCCCCCTCCTCATCCTCCCCCCTCTTCCTCCTCCCCTCCCCCCTCCTCATCCTCCCCCCTCTTCCTCCTCCCATCCCTCCTCCTCCTCTCCCACAGCGACGGGTGGGCAGACCGCTATGACGTAACCGACGGCTACGTCCGCGAGGCGGCCGGCGGGATCACCATCAAGCTGCAGTCTGCGGACGTGAAGTGGTTCGATGACTACTACCTGAGGCTGCGTCCAGAGAACAACTTCCGGAACCCCTGGTTCCCTGAGTTTTGGCAACACCGGTTCCACTGCAGATTAAAGGGACACCCGCAGGAGAACATCAAGTTCAACCGTACCTGCACCAGTGAGTACACACACACACACAAACTATACACGCACACACTTTGATCTCTTCATTCATTCGTATGCCATATTCATCTTTTCTCATGCTAATCAAGGGGAAATCACCATGCGCACACACGCACACACTCACACACTCACACACACAACACAAATGCACACACACACACTGGGTGAGTTGGTTTATTTCTTTATTCAGAATTTCCTTTCACCTGGCAGCTTCATTCACGTCTGAGTGCTCTGGCTCTTGTTCTCTGTCTCTCTCTGCTCTCTCTTGTGCGTCTGTCTGGTTCTGCTCACTGCTCATTCTCTCTGTGTGTGTGAGCGTGTGTGTGAGCGTGTGTGTGAGCGTGTGTGTGAGCGTGTGTGTGCATCTTCAAAGGCTCTTATGTATTCTAATGAAAGCGGAAATGGACTGAGGGGAAAGAGTGAGGAGACGAAAGGTGCAGGAGGAGACAGGAAGAGAGATGGTTTGAAGTTCAAAACAGCAGGTTGTGTTTCCTTAAAAGCAACTTCGGATTTACTTTTCTCTCCCCGACGCCCCCCTCTCTCCCTCTCTCCTCTCTCCCTCTCTCCTCTCTCCCTCTCTCTTTCTCCCTCAATCCCCATCCCCCTCTCTTCCCCCTCTCCAGAGGATGATTCTCTGAGACATCAGTACGCTCAGGACACTAAGATGGGTTTTGTCATCAATGCCATCTACTCCATGGCCTACGGGCTCCACAACATGCAACGGACACTCTGCCCTGGCTACCAGGTAGATGAAAGGGCGGTCCACACTGTGTCACACTGTGCTCTCTCTCATATTACAGGATGTGTGATGGGGATGGTGGTGATGATGGTGGTGGTGATGAGGAGGATAATGGTGACGATGGTGTGTGTGATGTATCCAGGGTTTGTGTGATGCCATGAGGCCTATAGATGGCGCCACGCTGCTGGACTTCCTCATGAAGACCAACTTCACGGGCGTGTCCGGCGAAGGGATCCTATTCGACGAGAACGGAGACTCTCCTGGCAGGTAGCTCTGAGTGGGAGGAGCTTGAGAGGGGCGAGGCAGGATGTCCGTTACGGGAAGTCACCAACGCACATGTCTCCTGTGTCTGTCTGTGTGTGTGTGTGTGTGTGTGTCAGGTATGAGATCATGAACTTTAAGAAGATGGGGAAGGACTTCTTTGACTACATCAATGTGGGCACCTGGGACAACAGGGGCCTGAGGATTGATGATGATGAGATCTGGTCCAGCAAGGAGGGCATCATCAAATCAGTCTGCAGCGAACCCTGCGACAAGGGACAGATCAAGGTGAGGTGCTCACACACACACACACATACACACACACACATACACACACATACACACACACACACACACACACACACACACACACACATACACACACATACACACACACACACACACATACACACACATACACACACACAGACACACACACACACACAGACACACACAGACACACAGACACATACACAGACACATACACTGGAAAGGCCTTTTTTGACTGGTAGGCACACATGGATACTTCCAAAGTAGCAGTGATGCCCTGTTCTTCAATGAGTAGAAGTGTTTGTGTGTGTGTTCCAGGTGATCCGTAAAGGAGAGGTGAGCTGCTGTTGGACCTGCACTCCCTGCAAGGACAATGAGTTTGTGTTTGATGAATACACCTGTCGAGCCTGCGAGCTGGGCTCCTGGCCTACGGACGACCTCACAGGTAAGTGTGTGTGCTGCCTGTTTGACGTTCACCAGCTTGGTGTCTTATTAAAACGTAATAGATATTAACTGCTTGTCCAACCGGAGAGAGACTGACCTTCACCTCTTATCTGCTTCTCATCATCTCTCTCTCTCTCTCCCCCTCTCTCTCTCTCTCTCCTCTCTCCTCTATCTCTCTCCCTCTCTCTCTCTCTCTCTCTCTCTCTCTCTCTCTCTCTCTCTCTCTCCCTCTCTCCCTCTCTCTCTCTCTCTCTCTCTCTCTCTCTCTCTCCCTCTCTCTCTCTCTCTCTCTCTCTCTCTCTCTCCTCTCTCCCTCTATCTCTCTCTCCCTCTCTATCTCTCTCTCTCTCCCTCTCCATCCCTCCAAACTCTCTTCCCACTCACTCACTTCCCACCTCTCTCCGCCCCTCTGCTCCACCTCTCAAACTCCTTTCTTTCCCTGTGTCTCTTCTCCTCTCTTCCTCTCCTCCTCTGTCCTCCCTCTCTCGCCCCTCTCTCGCACCTCCTCTCCCCCTGTAATTTGAGACCGACATGGTCACCACTGTTTTAATCAGCCTGCATTGAGGGCAATTTCATATGCTAATTTATTTTAGTGGCAATTTTCTCTGTATTGGTTTGGAGCCGTGTGATAATTGTTCTGTAATGCATGCAAGTGCTCATTATGGCTCTTCTTGCCAACCAGCATGATTAAAACATGAGAACATCGGCAGCTGCATCTGCAGAATCAGTCTCTCTGCTCCAGAAAACCATCGCTCTGCATTTCACTATAACATACGTGACTGAAGTGGTGTAATAAAAAAAACACAAACTTAAAGAGAGCTATAGAAAGAGGGAGCAAGACACCAGAGGAGGAAAGAGAACAAACCAAGGGTGGAGAGAGAGGGAGAGAGAGGGAGAGAGAGGGAGAGAGAGGGAGAGAGGGAGGGAGGGAGAGGGAGAGGGAGAGGGAGGGAGAGGGAGGGAGAGGGAGAGGGAGAGGGAGGGAGGGAGAGGGAGGGAGAGGGAGGTAGGGAGGAGGATAGAGAGAGAGAGAGAGAGAGAGAGGAGGATAGAGAGAGAGAGACGGCCTGCAGAGTGCACGGGGAGACAGCTGTGTTTGAGTCATTTTGGCAGAACAATAAGGACTGTCTGTCTGTCTCCTGGCAGGGCTTGGATGAGCAGGACTAACAAGGGGTAAACAAACTGTTACTACTGCTCCTCTGGCCGCCATTACTGTAACTTCCCATTCATCATCAGACATTAACGTAGTACTGCTCTGCCAGAGAGAGAGAGGGGGAGAGGGGGAGTGAGAGAGAGAGAGAGAGAGAGAGAGAGAGACAGGGGGAGTGAGAGAGACAGAGGCAGCGAGAGAGAGAGCGTAAGGTAGAGAGGGAGAGACAGAAAAAAAGAGAGGAACAGAGAGAAAGAGAGAGAGAGAAAGGGAGAGAGAGGGAGAGAGAGAGAAGTGAAACACAAAGAGACAGAGGTGCGAGACTGTTAAACGACGTGAGAAGGAGAAGCTGTATTCACAAGGCTGCTACAGCTGGCTCAACTTCCTCAGAGTTTGAGGAGAGGTGAAACCTTAGAAGGAGCAGAGAGCCTCTCAGTCTGCAGAGGTCTGCTTCATCATGGCCTCAGTGCTTCCAGCAATGAGTCTGTTTACACCATGTTACTGATTAAATAAACTTTATTGACTGTGTTAAAGGCAGAGTCATTAAATTACCTCATCCTCTTTTAACGGCCAGGCACTTTGTCTCGCCTGCTGTCCCCAGTGCAAGTGTGTGTGTGTGTGTGTGTGTGTGTGTGTGTGTGTGTGTGTGTGTGTGTGTGTGTGTGTGTGTGTGTGTGTGTGTGTGTGTGTGTATGTGTGTGTGTGTGTGTGTGTGTGTGTGTGTGTGTGTGTGCGTGTGTGTGTGTGTGTATGTGTGTGTGTGTGTGTATGCGTGTGTTGGGGGGGGGGGGGGTCCCTGGTGTTCTGTCCGGGCCTGACCCTCTGGGTGGTAACTTCAGAGCGCTACTATGCTACAACGTAATTAGAACTGTCCATTTAATTAAAAAGGGAGGGAGAGAGGGAGAGAGAGAGACACAGGGAGAGAGTGGGAGAAAGGTAAAGAGATAGAGAGGGGAGGAGAGGAGAGAGAAGAAAAGGGGATATACTGTATATATAGAGAGAGACATAGAGGGAGAGAGACAAATAGACATACCAAACATGGTGAAATTAAGAGTAGTTAAGAAAATATAAATACATTGGAAATGAAGCCTACAAACAAGCAGAAAAGCAAAATGACCCCCTCTCCCAGGTCCAGCAGTCAGACAGTCCTAATCCCTGTCCCCCCTCCCCCCCCCCCCCCCCCCCCCCCATCCACTCCAGGCTGTGATCCCATCCCGGTGGAGTATCTGCGCTGGGGAGACCCTGAACCTATCGCTGCCCTGGTGTTTGCCTGTATGGGCCTCATGGCTACCTTCTTCGTCACTGCCATCTTCATCAGGTACCTGCCTTCTCGGCTGCGGTTGTGTGTGTGCGTTCCTGTGTTACCACGTGTTATACTTGTGAATCCACAATGTATCTGATGTAACCCTGTGTGTGTGTCCCCTGTGTGTGTGTCCTCTGTGTGTGTGTCCTGTGTGTGTGTCCTGTGTGTGTGTCCTGGTATCCACCCCCGCAGGTTCCGTGACACCCCCGTGGTGAAGTCGTCCAGTCGGGAGCTGTGTTACATCATCCTGGCCGGCATCTGTCTGGGCTACCTGTGCACCTTCACTCTCATTGCCAAGCCGCACGTGGTCCACTGCTACCTGCAGAGGCTGGGCATTGGCCTCTCCCCAGCCATGAGCTACTCTGCCCTGGTCACCAAGGTAGGGGAAGGGGGCCGGACGAAGGAGGGGGGGGAAAGGGGAGAGGATGGGGGATGGAGGGGTGAGGTGAGAGGAGGGAGGGAGGGGAGAGGAAATAAGAGCTGGAGAGAGATAGCAGCAAGGGGGGGGGGCAGAGGGAGGTGAGGGAGAGGAGGGAGGGGAATGAGAGGAGGGAGAGGAGGGAGAGGAGGGAGAGGAGGGAGGGGAATGAGAGGAGAGAGAGGAGGGAGGTGAGGGAGAGAAGGGAGAGGAGGGAGGTGAAGGAGAGAGGAGGGAGGTGAGGGAGAGAAGGGAGAGGAGGGAGGGAGGGGAATGAGAGGAGAGAGAGGAGGGAGGTGAAGGAGAGGAGGGAGAGGAGGGAGGTGAAGGAGAGAGAGGAGGGAGGTGAGGGTATTCATTAGCTGTTTGGTTTAATATGGTAAGCTTAAGTCTCGTGGGACATTACAGTGTCTCTGTGTAAATGCACCAAAACAGAGAGACGCCCACACAATGACTTCACCAGCCCGTTGATGGATTGGTTCCCTCCCTGTGTTGTTGTCTGCCCCCAGACCAATCGTATCGCTCGTATCCTGGCGGGCAGCAAAAAGAAGATCTGTACCAAGAAGCCTCGCTTCATGTCGGCCTGCGCCCAGCTGGTCATTGCCTTCCTGCTCATCCTGCTGCAGCTGGGCATCATCGTGGCTCTCTTCCTCATGGAGACTCCACAGGTAGGGTGTGTGTGTGTGTGTGTGTGTGTGTGTAAAGGTGTGTGTGTGTGGCCCTCTTCCTCATGGATACTTCACAGGTACGGTGTGTGTGTGTGCGTGTAAAGGTATGTGTGTGTAAAGGTGTGTGTGTGTAAAGGTGTGGTTGTGTGTAAAGGTGTGTGTGTGTGTGTAAAGGTGTGTGTGTGTGTACTGAATCCATATGCATGCATGCGTGCGTGAGCGTAATCTGAGGGCTGCGCTAACGGGTGCCCCCCCCCCCCCTCCCCCCCACCCTGCAGGTGATCCACGACCACCCCAGCATCCGCCAGGTGAACCTGATCTGCAACACCAACAACCTGGGTGTGGTGGCTCCGCTGGGCTACAACGGCCTGCTCATCATGAGCTGCACCTTCTACGCCTTCAAGACCCGTAACGTTCCTGCCAACTTCAACGAGGCCAAGTACATCGCCTTCACCATGTACACCACCTGCATCATCTGGCTGGCCTTCGTGCCCATCTACTTCGGCTCCAACTACAAGATCATCACCATGTGTTTCAGCGTCAGTCTCAGCGCAACCGTGGCGCTCTGCTGCATGTTCGTTCCCAAGGTAACGCTCCCCCCGCGATCATGCGTTGGCGTTCGAAAACCATCGGGGGGGGGGAACCTTGGATGTTTTCCAATGCAGCGGCTCTCTCGGGAAACGTTTTGTCCACGTTTGTGAACATCGGGAGTGTGTAAAGTACATGAGAAATGTCTGTTTCACCGTGTGTGAAGTGTCTCTGAAATGTGTACTGAGTTGTATAGGAATAGACTGTAACCTAGGTGACGTGATGGTGGCGTGTGATTGGTCCGTCAGGTGTACATCATCCTGGCCAAGCCGGAGCGTAACGTACGCAGCGCCTTCACCACCAGCACGGTGGTGCGCATGCACGTGGGCGACGGCAAGTCGTCTTCAGCCGCCAGCCGCTCCTCCAGTCTGGTAAACCTCTGGAAGCGCAGGGGCTCCGCTGGAGAGACGCTCAGGTACTGTGTGTGTGTGTGTGTGTTTATGGATGCTTAATTACATTTACATTTAGTCATTTAGCAGACGCTCTTATCCAGAGCGACTTACAGTAAGTACAGGGACATTCCCGCCCGAGGCAAGTAGGGTGAAGTGCCTTGCCCAAGGACACAACGTCATTTTAGCACAGCCAGGGAATCGAACCGGTAACCTTAAGATTACGAGTCCGACTCCATAACCGCTCAGCCACCTGACTCCCAGTAATGTATCCACAGAGAGGGTTGAGGGAAGGTCACCATGCTAGGTGAGGAGGCTTGGAGGGGTGTGTGTGTGTGTGTGTTTGTGTGTGTGTGTGTGTGTGTGTGTGTGTGTGTTGCATGGCTGCTGGTTCACTGCTGGGTCAGTGAGGCCCACTCAGGATCATTTCTCTAATGGCCCATTGAGGAGATTCAGTATGGGCCTGTTAGGAATCAGGAGCCATCTAAACGAAATCAATTATTCTGCCTGCCTGCATAAAAGGAAGTAGAGGAAAGAAAGAAAGATAAAAAGATAGAGGGAGTTGGAAAGCGAGCGGGGGGACGTGATGGGTTTCCAGGGAGACCCCCACAAGGCCGAGCCCCCAAAGGGGACAGCCGAGCGCTCAGAGCGGAACAGAGAAGAGATGAGGAAGACAAGGACACAGTCGTTTGTCAGCAGGTTATTCCAGATCACCCTTGCAGGGCAAGCAAGCAGTCTCTCCCCTCCTCACCCAGTCTCCCCCCTCCTCCCCCAGTCTCCCCCCTCCTCCCCCAGTCTTCCTCCACATCTGTGCTATGGTAATTGGCAGGCCTGTCTGTTAGTGGACTGTGCCTCTTTGAGGCCTGGTATTAAAGCTTATTGAAGCTCATCCACAGACTGTCGAGAGATGGAGATAGAAAGACAGACAGACAGACAGACAGACAGATAGACAGACAGACAGACAGAACAAGACACACAACATGCTTGCAAGCCTGAGGCCAAGGTCAGACCTTTCTCTCCAACTCTTTAATGTCGGCTGTCTGCCGGTGGGATCTGAAGGAGCAGAAGGTGAAACTACATCACAGTACAGCCGTCAGAACAAGAAAGAGAATGAAACAGTTTTTGGTCTGTGTGTGTGTGTGTGTGTGCGTGCGTGTGTGTCTGTGTGTGTGTGCGCGTGTGTGTGTATGGTCATCTGAGCTTCCTGCACCTGGAGCGATGACAGCACGATTTAATCAGATGTTCCTTCACAGATTAATCATACTAATTAACCTGACAATGGAGAACAGATTAAGGTGGAGGACAAAAATAGAGGGAAGGAACTAAAGCAGACATATTTATCACCATCTCATAAGGCGTTACGTTTTACATATTCTCAGTTTCCGATCGAAGACTGGCAGACAGACTGACTCACCGCACTTAATGTTTCCCACTTCCTGTTTCCAGCTCCAATGGGAAGTCGGTGTCCTGGGCCCAGACGGAACGCGGTTCCCGCGGTAACCACCTGTGGCAGCGCCTGTCGTTCCACATCAAGAGGAAGGAGAACAACCAGACTGCCGTCATCAAGCCCTTCTCCAAAACTCCCGAGGGACGCTACTGTGGAGGGGCCGACCTCCCCCCCCACATCCCCCTGCCCTCCCTGCCCTCACACCCCCACTCTCACCCACACCCTCACCCACACCCTCACCCACACTCCCACCCACACCCACACTCCCACCCACACCCTCACCCACACCCCCACCCCACCCACACTCTGACAACAACACCGACAAGACCCTCTACGACCTCTCAGAGGCCGAGGAGAGGTACCCAATCACCTACCGGCCACAGACCCCTTCACCAATCAGCACGGTCAGCCAGAGATTAGGGGCGGGCCGGGGGGAGGACCCCCAGGTGATGGGTGTGCCTACCTACTTGGGCGGGGGCTGTGTCGTCGGGGGAGAGGTGTGTGTCGTCGGGGGTGACGGGGCATCACAGGGTTCTCTGATGGAGCAGATCAGCTGCGTGGTTAACCGTTTCACCGCCAACATCAGTGAGCTCAACAGCATGATGCTGGCCCCGTCCCCCACACACTCGCACACACAGGCACACACGCACGTACACACGCCCTCTCACCCCACTGACCCTTACCCCCTCCCCCTGACCCCCACCCTGACCACCTTTGCTGATGTCCAGCCCCTGCCCCCTGTGGAGTCCAACCAGGGGGGGCGTGGCTGCCTCCCTCACCCCCTGTCTCACCCTCACCCCCTCCCACACCCACTGCCCCACCCCCAGGCCTCCCCCTCTCCCGTGCGAGGTCTAATGGTAGAGTCTCCCCTGAGGAGGGCGGAGCTAGAGGAGGAGCTCATGGCCCTGACTCCGCCCTCGCCCTTCCGTGATTCGCTGGGGTCGGGCAGTAGCTCGCCGATCTCCGAGTCTGCCCTGTGTTTGCCCCCGGCTCCCTCCCACCCTCCCCCGTCCCCCCCCCTCCCCCAACTACAGCCGGCTTACCCTGAGGAACTACAGCCAGAGCTCGTCCTCCCTGTGAAAAGAGGGGATGAGAAGATGAGAGGAGCAGAAGGGAGGAGGCTAGAGGCAGACGGAACAAGGGGAAAAGAGGAACAGATGATCTGGACACCTGGCGCTGAGCGGAGACAGAAGGACGGCGACAGAGTCCTCCTGTCCTGTGGTGGACACACAGGACAGAGTCCTCCTGTCCTGTGGTGGACACAACAGAGAGTGGGAAGGAGAGCAAAGACATTTTCTCTCGACTGTGATGTCCGCCGCGACAAAGTTGTGTTTGTGTTTACATCTTTCCATTGAGTAGCGACTGGGGGCCTTGAGGTGGGCGTTGTAGTTTTAGAGTCGTCTTGATGTTGAAGGACTACAAAAATGGCATTTTGTCTTTTAGCGTTTGGGTTCGTGCTGTTAGACGATTGTCTTTGGTCAGGTCATTAGTGACTGCATACGTGTAGGATTAAGAGTAGGTAAAGGGCCGGATTTGTACACACACACACACACACACACAGACTGACACACACACACGCACCAACGCACACTCTTACTCTGCTTTATCTGTGTAAATATATAGAAAGGCTTTTGGTTTGTGGTTGGTGTGGTTAACAGACCTCCGGTTAATGTGCTTTGTTAAGACAAACAGATATGTTCAGCATACTGTAAAACAAAGCATTCCAACCCTAACCCCAACCAATCCTCTTTTTTCACACACCTACTTTTCTCTATTTACTGTCCTGTTTGCGTTCCTGTAGTCTTCTTTGTCATAGTTTCTCCAGAGGTTTGAATGTATATTTTCTACATGATTCCTGAAGTGTCTGGGACCAAACCTTTCGTACCTCTCTGCCTGTGAATAATCTAGAAAGAGGGAATCCATTGAGAGGTAAGCTAGTTCGGCGCACGCTAGGCTAGCTACGAGCAGGTTAGCATTGTATTCGGGCGATGCGCATCGACGTCAATCGTTGTCGTACGGTGGTGTGTTATAGTGTTCTAGAACGCTATAACATATAGTGGTATAGTGTTCTAGAACGCTATAACAGCCCCTGATACAAGAAAGCATGGCAGGAGCTTCCCCAAGCTGATGATGTTGTGCTGTATTACCCTTCAGGGGCCAGGAAATACAGCCAGGAAAAGAATGAAGACGTTGACAGGGTTAGGGTTCCCGTGAGAGAGATAGAAGGATGAATCATGACGGCAGACTTTAGAGAGAGACTGTGTCTGCTGTGCCAGGCTGAAATCTTTGCAGACGTTGTGGTTATGTAAATACCAAGGGCATGCAAAGACAGTTCTGTTTGATTTGAGATTTTAAAACGAGACATTTGCATATCAAAAATATTAAAAAAAGACAAAAAATATTTACAGAAAGATGTTTTTTAAATGATCTCATCATATTATATAGGCTACAGTTCCATTATGTATACATATATATATAGAGAAAAAAAAGGTTCAGATGAATGTGAGTGTGATGTCTCCTATTCTAACGTTTAGTAATACTGAAAAATTAAGTAAAATACTTAAGAGTGATATAACTATCGTGCCAAAGGGAAATGGACTTTAGAGGGAAACTAAACATAATGTGTTTTTATTGCTTTGGATATTTTCTACATAACTATTCCAGATTTTCAAACGTAAAGCAATATTATTCATCCACCTACAAGATGGATATCCATGCGAGGTTCCTTGAATCTATTGGTTTCAGTCCCCCAGTCTTGTCCCGGTATTAATGCAACTTTTGGATTAAGATCAAAGCCTGTTAGATATTTTTCTTATAGCACAGTGCAATTTAGAAATGACTTAAGCAATGTAGAGCAGGAGCTAGTGTTGTTCGAGCTGTACTGTGTTCTGGGATTACTATTCCAACACAGACAACTACTATTGTAATATTGAGAACTTAACTGAGCATCACCTGAGCACCGGCCTGTAACTGTGTGTGATATGCTAGTGGAAGACAGCTGTGTGTAAACTAGCTTCAGCACTTCCTGCCTGTAACCAGCCCCTCTGGGCCTTGAGGTCATGTGACACCTCTGGGGCACCTGGTCATGTGACAAAGCTGCAGACACTGTACACACACTCACATCTTATATTCATGTCAAGGGCTGAATCCCGTGAATTTCAACTTGTGTTCACTTTTTTCTGCTTGTGTAAGATGATTTTGTCGAGTCGGCAAAGAAAGAAAAATCCTTTGTTAAAATACGAACATACAGAAGACGCTGATGCAGACAGAAAGCTGAGGTAAACCATCGCTGCTGCTGCTGCCGCACCCACTGAGTAAAACACACCTGGAGGGTCTGCTCACTGTCACCACCACAGCAGTAAACCAAAACCCAGTGCACATTACTGTGCTTGCGTACCCTCTGCAGCATGGGTAGACCTCCTAACAGGTGAAGCCAGTCTGAGCTCTCCGGATCTGAAGAGGACTTACGGGCATCAATATCACAGACGCAGCTAGACTCACTCCGGTTAGGACTTTACTCATGAGGCTTCACAAGAGAAACAGAACACAGCTCCCACCCCCCCCCCCCCCCTGCCCTGTCTGAGGCTGGCGTACACTCTGAGGAACAAGAGAATTGTGTTTACTGTGTAAACAACACACTGGGTATCAACTCACTCTCTCTGGCGGTGCAGAAGTATGTCCCACATCCGGAGGTGTCTGATGTCCGCGTACCCCATGTGATTAGGGCTCGGAATGTACACGCGAGAGTTCTGCGATGCTAATGTCTGATCCAGCCGTCGACCCTATTTTTGTACGTTTGTCTAAAGCCTCTGTCCTGAATGTTGCTTTTTCTATATCCGAGTAGGCTGTCCACGTTTTGATATGTACATCGTGTACATCATGAGGTCGTTTGTCGTTGGCCGACAGACTGATACTTGGTACTGTGAGTGGGACTGGACCAGAGTGCGAAGTGAGCTTTCTGTAAGATACACTACCTAGAGAATCCACAGTATTTAGTCCACTGTGCTATCGTGTGTGTGAATATAATGGTGTGTGAGTATATCAGTGAGTTAGGCAACGTGGAGGTGATATATTGTGTCTTTAGCGGTTTTAGTAACTTATGGGGCAGTTGACCAGGTGTTTTAGTCAACACCCAGCACCGTGCGAGACCCTCCCGATGGTGTGTTTCATACTCGGCCTGACGGCGGTGTCGGTTTGCTGCCTGTGTACAGGACACAACATAGAGAATGATAACGAGGCCTAGACAAGCTTCCCTCCATAGTTCTGATGCGTCCTCTGAGGCCAGTGTTCAGCGGTGGGGTAGATATGTCAGTAACTTGATGAATGTTGCCTAGAATCAAAGTGATGTTTACAATCTTACTTCTCCCTTGAGATAATCAAGTTTATAATCTTTAGTTGTTGACCGGTTATTTAACAAGCTTGTAGGCATTCATCCGTGCGTGCAAAGTAGTTTTCACGAGGACTTGACTAGTATGCTAATGTCACTAGGGTGGACTATCAGCATATAAATGAAAGCGCTACCGTGTTCAAAGATCAATCTCTCTAAAACCTGAATGACTCATCAAACCCCGCCAACATATGAAAGTGGACGGGTCAGTGAGTTTCGCCCCGTAAATGAGAAATAACAAAAAGCGCTTTTAGTCGGAGGTCCTCATCAAAGTTTTACGAGTGTTTGTATCCAAAGTCATTGTAAATCCTAGACTCATTGTAATGCTTTACATGTATATAGTAGTGATAGACCTGATGGAGGCAGGAGAGGAGCAGAAGGGAGGCGGGGATTACACTTGGTGTACGATACCATCTTCCATCCTCACTCTCCTGGTCCTCCAAGGGGCTCCTGCACTGTCACCAGTGAGGCGTGGCTACGTAGAGACCTACTCTAACTTCACTCAGTGCCAACACTATCCACTCTGATCTGCTGACTGTCTGAAGAGCAGTCTGCGCCACATCTTTGGGACATTTGATAACCAGCTGTATTAAATGCTCTTCTCCGTGTGACTTTGTTTTTTTGTTTTTTTTTCTCGTTTTTTTTTTTCGCTGCTGTTTTCTGAAATGTGAAGATGTAGAATGTAATTCGATTATATGGATGTGGTATTTCAGATGGTTTTTGTTGATGTTTATTGAAATGCTCACTAGTTTAATTCAGCTTGTGAAATGTGAGAATTGGAAATGTTACAGCTGTTTGAAAACAACTTTTATTCAGTTTGCTTACAACGAGCAGAGGTGTGGTTAATGCCTTGGTCAGTGTTTCCCCATTGGTTGGCGTGATTAAGCCCTGCCCACAGCTGTGCCCTACCCCGTTCCCTATTGGGTGGCCCCTAAAGCCTATCACACAGGGGAACCACTGACCTTTGCCACAGACGTAGACAGCAGCCTTGCTAATTAGCGTGGCTAAAGATATGTCACTAAAACAATAGATTTTTACTCTTGTTTTGCCATTGATGAACCATTGTGTATGTGTACTGCAGAGTACCTCAGATTCATGACTGAAATCATTATTAAAAAAAACCTGAAATGAACCTTGTCAGTCTCTCGCAGCCCTGTTATTTCATAGGACAACTGATGACTTCCTGGTTAGGTGGAAGGGGCGGAGCCAGGCTTTGCTGACTTGTGGACACCATGACTGGACAACAATGTTTCTGCCATAAACCTGCACTTCTGTTTCATTTCATTTAGAGGACACAAAGGAAGAGAATGAAATTACAGCGAGATATCTGTCTGACTTTCTCTATGTCGCTCTCAGTCTCTCTCACTCTCGCTCTCCTGAATTGCTCGAGTGTGAGGAAATGACACCAGATGGGGCACTGAGAGGCCAAATTAATTAAAGGGGAAGAAAAACACACTCCCATTAACATTCACTTTTCAGAAATGAAAGAACGACACACATAGATGAACACGAACGTACACAGAGACACTTCTAAACAGGAGAGTCCAAACACACCTAGTTAACCATTGTTGAGGTCAATCACTACTCATGGCTGCGTCGATAACAGGCTTAAGATGAGTGTGTGTGCTTAGGAGGATAAGTGTGTGTGGATTGACTAAAGCAAACATTCAATAGTCCTTCCAGCCCATGCACACACACTTACAGACACACACATTTGCACACACACCATTCTTTTCAAGTCATTTTTTAGCCAAACAGGTGCAAAAGATGAGCGCAAGAGTCGGTCCAGGTTTCAGATGCAAGGAATGATTTTATTGATCAAGACAGGAACACATTCGGTTAGGTCTCTCAGCACCAGAGAGAGCCTACTTAACATTTGAATACAGCCAGCATTTATAGTACATGGAACACCCCTTATCTCAATGACAGTTTTGCCCTGTCCTCCCAAAACCCAAATGTCAGTTTGCCCTGCTCTCGATGTATCTCGTTATCTCCTGTAAGCGTTATGTCAATATGTCATGTTCTCAGTTGTAACTGCTGATTCATGCTTCATTCATCTTGAATCAGCTGACCCCCCCCCCCCCTCCCCCTTACTGTCCCTGTTTCTCTGCTGAGAGACCAAATGTCAAGACAAAGCTTGCTTGACCTGTGGTTATCCACTTACGCCATTGTTGTGCAAAGCTGCAACATGGCTGCCTCCAGTCTGCAGGTATGTGTGTGTGTGTTGGAGGTGTGTGTGCCTTTGTGTGTGTATTTGTTCTGGGTACACAAGATACTGCTGGACCAATCAGTGTGACGTTCAATGAGAGATACAGTATATTCAGTTGTTTCTGAGTAGATCTGTCTGTCTTACGTAACGGCCAGGTTGATTTCAGTCAAGCGATGTCATTAACCAAACATATGTGTTGGGGGGGGGGGGGGGGATGGAGAGGAGGTGGGCTGCTACTGATGCTGGGTCTCAGGAAGGTTTAATGAATTCAGTGGACACACACACAGGTACCATACAGACTGGGGCACGTACTATACACATTCCACATTAACACAGTCAGGTGGCTGAGCGGTTATGGAGTCGGGCTCGTAATCTGAAGGTTACCGGTTCGATTCCCGGCTGTGCAAAATGACGTTGTGTCCTTGGGCAAGGCCCTTCACCCTACTTGCCTCGGGGGGGAATGTCCCTGTACTTACTGTAAGTCGCTCTGGATAAGAGCGTCTGCTAAATGACTAAATGTAAATGTAACACACACATACCATATACACTTGACACACACAGTCCAATTGTTTTGTTTTGTTCATTCTCTGTAGTGGGAACTTTATTAAAGTTAAAGAAAATCCCGTGCGTATGTGTGAGCTGTTGATGTCACCGAAACAGGGAACAGAAGAAAATCACTTGAGTTTGAATTTCCTTTTAGCATCAGCCAGAGAAATATCAAGATGGAAACTGGGAACTTATAAGAGTGCTTCTGAGAAAGATCAGCTGATTAGGGTCCGTTAACATTCAGTACACTGTCTTTCTTCATATCATACTTCTTACCAGCACACACACACACGCCTAAACACATAACTGTTGTGTGTGTTGTGATGGTGTGTATTATCACACATGACGAATTCCTTTAGTCAAATTGGTGCTTATTATGGTCTGCTAGGCAGATGAATCAGGCTCCAGCAGGTTCTGTAACTATGGTGATTGCCACCTCTGTCCCACTTCCCTCTGTTACCAAAAATGTCTAATATCAGCCTTTCAGGACAGACCCCGACTTAACACACACACACTTATGCAAACACACAAACACACACCCTACTACTTATACACACAACACACACAGAGACACACACAAATAAGAAATGATTACTAGAATGATGGCTTCTAATGTACTGTGTGTGTGTGTGTGTGTGTGTGTGTGTGTGTGTGTGTGTGTGTGTGTGTGTGTGTGTGTGTGTGTGTGTGTGTGTGTGCGAGAGAGAGAGAGAGCGAGAGAGAGAGAGAGAGAGAGAGAGAGAGAGAGAGAGAGAGAGAGAGAGAGAGAGAGAGAAGAGAGAGAAATTTCAGTTTGCAAAAAATGCAACCTACTGTAACAGCTAATGATCCTCTTAAGACAGACATGTATGTAGGAGGTATTGAATAAATGAATGTCTTATCTAATTTCAGTTCGGCTTGTCCTATTTTAAACCAATTAGGCCATGCATAGATAATGAGTTACTTGAATAATCCTCTGAGAAAGTGCAGTGTCTCTGTCTTTCACACGTAGTCCTACACACTCCAACACTTCTTCAGTTTGCTTTACTGTAGGCTATACATCTTTAATTAACAGTTATTTTTACTTGTGTATTATGCATCAGACCTAGTTCGAACGTCACATGATCTCACCAGCTGAACGAGAAAAGTGGCCACATTTACCAATGTACCTCTTTGCACCTCCTCGTCCATTCTGAACGGTTTCCACTAGTCACGTGACAGGCAGAGAGTCATATGACTCAAAGGAAACTTCCCTTTCCTTGATCATTACATTGCACAACAAGACGGGACAAGACAAACAGGGACAGTGACAGAGGGCATTCACGAACACAAACGGTAGTGCAGGCGGTGGTTTTCGGGAAAGACCGTTGGAAAATTGCATTCGCATAGGCGCATATTAGCACTCTGCTTTGTAGTTCGGTTCTTGACCAGCTAACAAACAGAGTGTGCCATGAGGGTGAGTGCTGTGTTAGTGTGTGTGGTACTGCTCTGGGTGGAGGGCTCCGTGGGCGATACTCCAGCTAACTGTTCCTACGAAGATCTTCTGGGGACATGGGTGTTCCAGGTGTCGAAGGGAGGCCTGGACAAAACCGTCAACTGTTCTCAAATGGGTAAGAGAGAGGGCCAAGCGTGCTATTGTTCCTTTGCACTCACTACACGGAAGAACACAACTCGGCCGCTTTCTGATCAAAAATCGTGACTCACTATTTAATGCTTTGCAGATTAGACATAATTGTTATTGATGCTCACTTGCATTACGTTATCATGAGTGACATGTGGTTTGTTTTTCCGTAAATAGGAGCTGCCGTTAAAACGGTTACGGTGGATTTACAGAAGCTGTCGGTATCTTTAGATGACCTTGGCAATACGGGCTTTTTCACTCTTATCTACAACCAGGGCTTTGAGGTGGTCCTCAACAACTACAAATGGTTCAGCTTCTTCAAGGTGGAGACAGACACACACACTCTCACACACAACATTTGTATCATGCTAATAGTCAGTTTCTGCTGTTACATTATAGGATATGTTACTTAATTTCACTTTCGATCAGCCCTCCTTCTCATATGACACTGCCTTTGAGTGACAAGAAATGTTATCCTGCCTACACAGTAATTCAACCACTTCCTCATTTTAGATTAAGATTATTTTTCACCAAGAACACACACACGTACACACACACACACACCTCTAATTTGGTGTTCCTCCCCCAACCCCAGTATTCCCAGCAGGGGTCTGAGGTGACCAGTTACTGTGACCAGACGATGGCAGGCTGGGTCCATGATGTCCTCGGCAACAACTGGGCTTGCTTCGTGGGGAAGAAGGTGGTCGCTGTACCCCCCCGGACTGTAAACACACGCCGTCACAACTACAATGGCCGCATGTGAGTCCCACTTCCTGTTTGAACGCTGAAAGGAAATTTTAAACCAAAAATATGTTCTTTTCCTGTTTCATTGATACCCACTAAACCTACATGCACACACAATAATAATTGGCATGGTTTGTATCTTGTTCAAGTGTATTTTCACACCAATCGTCTTGTAACTGCACAGCGTCGTACGCCCAGAAGTGTGTGTGTGAGAGCCTGTGTGTGTGTGAGAGAGCCTGTGTGTGCGTGCGTGTGTGTGTGTGTGTGTGTGAGAGAGCCTGTGTGTGTGTGTGTGTGTGTGAGAGAGAGCCTGTGTGTGTGTGTGTGGTAGTAGTAGTAGTCTCTGAAGCGTTTCTTCCATTCTCTGCTCACGCAGCCTGAAGCAGAGGCCGTACAAACACAACCTGAACTTCATCAAGGCCATCAACTCTGCCCAGAGCTCCTGGAAGGCTGCCCCCTACAGGGAGCACGAGGCCTACAGCCTGCTGGAGCTCATGTACCGTGCTGGGGGTCCTGCCTCTCAGATCCCCAGGTACACGCACACCACCACGTCACACACACACATCAAGCTTTGTGTGCCTTTCTCACAGTCTATCTTCTGGACTCGTTGTGGTTGTGATGTTGGTTACAGGTAGTCTGAGGTGCTGGCCCCATTAGTCACAGTGATCTTCCTGTTAAATTGGACCATCTGACCTCCCCCCCCCCCCCCCCCCCCCCCCCCCCCCCCCCAGGCGTGCTCACCCCACCCCTGTCACAGCTGAAGGTGCCAGGCTGGCGGCGGCACTGCCCGAGCGCTGGGACTGGCGTGATGTCAACGGGGTCAATTACCTCAGCCCCGTTCGTAACCAAGGTAACACGGAAGTCTGCCTTGAATACTTGAGAAACTCCAGGGCTGATTAGTGGCATGGATGCACAAGCGCACACGTGCACACACACACACACACACACGCATTTCTCTTATTGAAGAGCCCTCTCCAGGTCTCCAGAAGGAGAAAGAGCATCAAATTATAGAGGACAACTTGCTGTAGGGCTCCGGATTGGTCTGTTTCCGTGTGTTTTTGGTTTCATCGTGGTGTGTGTGTACGTGGCTGTCAGTGTGCCTGTCCCTGAGATCCTACTGCTCAGCTTTTGTGGGAGAAATTAACTCATTCAGTGATTCCTTGGCAAGTGCCCAAGGTCCCTAGAGAGGATTAAAGCACAGAATAACAGCCTTCACAGTGCAAGCCTTGTTCACCTATCGCTCGTTCTGATTGGTTCTCTGGTCTCCACGGCAGCGTCTTGCGGAAGCTGCTATTCCTTCTCCACCATGGGGATGCTGGAGGCTCGCGTCCGGATCCAAACCAACAACACAGAGACCCCCATCTTCAGCCCCCAGCAGGTGGTCTCCTGCTCAGAGTACTCCCAAGGTAACCCCCTCCACACACACACACACACACACACACTGTATGAAAGACTGAGTCCCTCATCTCACATGACAAGAGTGAGTGCGCCCCCCACAAAAATAAAGGCTGTAGAACAAGATGGTTAGTTAAGTGTTACTGTTAATATTGTTTGTTTGAGCCTGCTCAAAGTTCCTATATGCATAAATGACTAAGTTTGTTGCCGAAATTATTCTTGCTAACATACCGACCAAACCTAGCCAGCAGTAAATCAGAGCTAGATTGGGTCCTTCCCCCCCACACACACTCTTGTGTACTTCTACCAACACGGTACTTCTGTTTCCAGGTTGCGACGGTGGTTTCCCGTACCTGATCGGGAAGTACATCCAGGACTTTGGTGTCGTGGAGGAGTCCTGCTTCCCCTACGTGGGGAAGGACACGCCATGCGGGGTTCCCCGCAACTGCCTACGCCACTACGCCGCCGAGTACAGCTACGTGGGCGGCTTCTACGGCGGCTGCAGCGAGTCCGCCATGATGCTGGAGCTGGTCAAGAACGGGCCCATGGGAGTGGCCTTCGAGGTGTGTACGCCAGCATGCACGTTTCCGTACACTGATTTGGTGTTCACTTAACCTACACGCCCCTCACATACCAACCCCCCTCCGTCCGTCTTGTCCTCCAGGTGTACCCTGACTTCATGCACTACCAGGAGGGCATTTACCACCATACAGGCCTGACCGACCACCACAACCCCTTCGAGCTCACCAACCACGCCGTCCTCCTGGTGGGATACGGACACTGTCACATGACCGGGCAGAAGTTCTGGGTGGTGAAGAACAGCTGGGGCACGGGCTGGGGCGAGAGCGGGTTCTTCCGGATCCGCCGGGGAACCGACGAGTGTTCCATCGAGAGCATCGCCGTGGCAGCCAAGCCCATAGCCAAACTGTAGCGGGGGACACACAAGGTCAATCGTGTAGAGTAGGGGTCTTCCTTATGTCTTTCCTTGGCCTGTCAGGGCAGCTGAGGGGAAGGCGTAGAGGAAGAGAGCTACCCTGGACCATTGGCATGCAGGCGCTGTTTGTGTGTCGCATCCTGCTGCTTCCTTCTGAGTGTCTGATCTGTTCCTGGCTCCGCTCCAAACTAGAGATTTGTGAGGTTTGGAATGCAGCCAGGACCCAAATACTTCCTACATTTTAATGATCTCTGGTCTGGAGTTCTGGATAGAAGACAGACTGGTTTTCACCTGTCCAGGAGGCATGGGGGCTGATTAGGATTAGGTTAGTGATTTCTGTGATGTTTTCGTAGGGAGAAATATTTGTTGAAATTGCTAGTGTGGTAATACATCTACGGTCAGTAATGTATGATTTTAGGAAATAACTGACGCCTACTTGGGATTATAAATTGAAACGGAACAACCCACCTCCTTTTAAAGGGATGAATTACAGCTTTGTGTTTGTACCTGTATCGGTGAAGTGTTCTTCATACAAAACCTAAAGGGAGTTTTCTAAAAGTGCCACAGTGATTGTCATTTGTTGTATTTTTTTTTTATCAGTTTTTTTGTAGTTCTTTAAACAACAGGACACCTGCTGCTTTGCATCACTCAGGGAAACAGTGGAGCTTTGCTGTGTCACACATTCTGTTCTTTGCTTTCTACCTGGTCATCCTCTCATCCCCCCCCTGGGGCTTCTGGGAGTTGGAGTCATGAGGGAGGACGTCACAGGGACTCTTGTTTCTTCTTGTGTAAAAGGGACAGAACTTTCATTGTAGTGCCTTGATGTCAGAGCCCCCTTTAGAAGTGGCAGCCTTTTATTTCTAATGTGCGCGTTTTAAAAATGGATTTTATGCATGATTTGCACTCGTTTTACAATGGAAGAAAAATAAAGATTTTTGAAAATAATTGTTTTGACTTTGGCGTTCATGTTTACATACACTTGTAGAACCGTGACATTTGAACCTATAACAGTATTTTCACGCATTATCAATATGTACAAAAAATTAGTTCAGCTGTCACAATCAAGTGAGAACACGTTTCTGCTCCATTCTCAAGATATTCTATTCAGGGCCTCGCTCCAGACCTAGTCCCCGCGCGCTCTCAATCCCCTCATCTCTGGAGCGCGCGAGTCACAAGGTTCAGTAGTGATACTTCTCAGCAGCCTGTTCTCCGGGCGTGTACTTTCTTGTTCTTCGAAACCCGCTACTGCCCTTCATTCCTCTCACTCTTTCACCCTCTCCTCTTGCTTTTCTTGCTCCATCCATCACGGTGTATTAATGCTCAGCCCGTGCCTTACGCCGCCATGCAGAACAACCATAAAGAACATCTCTATAAGATCCTGGTTATAGGTGACCTTGGAGTGGGAAAAACCAGTATCATTAAACGTTACGTGCACCAGAACTTCAGCCCGAACTACCGAGCTACTATAGGAGTGGACTTCGCCCTCAAAGTACTAAACTGGGACCAGGAAACAGTTCGGTTGCAACTATGGGACATCGCAGGTAGGATACGTTTTTGTAGTTATAAAAAAATGTTTTTGCCCAAATGTTTAATTCAAATTTTAAATGGAAAGAGACCCATGTTTTCCCAGTTATATCCATATCATAGTGTGCAGTTAAAGAAGCCTTTAAACTATGCTGATCTAACGGATGATGTCTACTTTGAATGTCACAATCAACTATAAATATAAGCACAAAAGTTATCACTTGGTCTAACCTTGTCTTTTTGAAAGGCACCAGTTTAGCGTCGTGATCTTACAGTATGTGTCTGTGTTGAAATACAAATATTCTAGGCTTATACTCTTAGCAGCTATTGTTTTTAATTCGCTAATATATATATCATTTATACTATTATATAACAATAATAATAATAATTTATCTTGGATAAAAACACATTTTGTGATAAAGTACAGCATTCCAGGACTAATCAAACTATCTCACATGGCTCGAGGAGAATCCTCGCACCCCGTGCGCGCTCTCTCTCACACGCACACACACCCACACACACACACACACACACACACACACACACACACACATACACACACACTCCCGTGAGCCCGGTCCGGTGAGCGCACGAGGTCATGTGTCTCGCGCTCATGTGAGTGAGATTTGAGGCTTGCGCGTCGATAAAGAGAGGTTTTATTCAGAATTAGACCCGACAGGCCTCTTCCGGGAGAGTTATGCGACCTCTAACCTACTCACCTGCTACAGTGAGGGCAAATTTGATGGGATTTATCCGTTATCTAGCATAAGATTATTCGTTCACTGGTTCAATGATAAAAACATTTAAATATTCGGAGAAACAGAAAGATCTGACCTCGGCCAGCCCCCAGTGGTTTGAGTCTCTCCCAACATCCTTCTTCACCTCCATGTTTGTTTAGTGGGGGGTCAGAGATAAGGGTGAACTGGCTTTTCCCATGTCTTACATGTAATAAATCACTAAGAATTTGCATTGATTTCCCACGAGAAATGGCATCAGTCTACTGGGGATACTGAGGCCTGGCTGTCCTCCCCTCTGGCTCCCAGGGTGGGGGATGTTACATTTACATTTAGTCATTTAGCAGACGCTCTTATCCAGAGCGAACTTACAGTAAGTACAGGGACATTCCCCCCGAGGCAAGTAGGGTGAAGTGCCTTGCCCAAGGACACAACGTCATTTGCACGGCTGGGAATCGAACTGGCAACCTTCAGATTACTAGCCCGACTCCCTCACCGCTCTAGCCATCAGACTCCCTCCCTCCCATGTTATGGCGCGTTCGAGGCTGTTCAGTGGCTGTGTAACATGGCCATGACCACCATGGTACACAGGCCACCGAAGGTTACTGAGCAGAACATTCCAAGTGTACTTATCGTAAAGCTGTAAGCACAGAGGAATGTACGCTCACATACCCTCCAAGCTTCTCTCTCTCTCCTTCTTTGTTGTTGGTGTGATTTTTCTCTTAGACTTTGATTCTTATCCAGATCTATCTGAAGCCTTCATCTCTGTATCCTTCAACTCTCCTCCTCTTCTCCTCCTGTGCCCCTTTTAATGAAGCTTGTATCCATGGGAAACGATGTATCAGTTCCATTCATTTATCTCTAATGAGCCCTTCACCCTTTGTCAGTAATTTCTTAAATATTACTGTGAGTGTGTGTGTGTGTGTGTGTGTGTATGTGTGTGTGTGAGTGCACATTTTAGCAAGTAGATTAGATCACTATGTACACATAATTGAGAACAGGCTCCATTTCAAGGAAACATTTAGAGGAGTGGTGTATCACTGAGAAATTGCTAACCATGATGTGTGTGTGTGTATGTGTGTCCAGGTCAGGAGAGGTTTGGGAACATGACGCGTGTCTACTACCGCGAAGCCATGGGGGCGTTCATCGTGTTTGACGTCACACGACCGTCCTCCTTCGAGGCCGTCACCAAGTGGAAGGAGGACCTGGACGCCAAACTGACGCTAGCCAATGGGAAGCACGTAGCCACCGTCCTATTGGCTAACAAGTGTGATCAGGGGCGGGAGGTTCTGACCAACAACAGGATCAAGATGGAGCAGTTCTGTCAGGAGAATGGCTTTGTGGGCTGGTACGAGACCTCTGCCAAGGTAAGGACACACACACGCACACTGACAGGATAGTCATGACTGGTTTACGGTTACAGAGTGATCTGGTGGTGATGGTAGATGTGCTGATGAAATAGTCTCTCTCTCTCTCTGACCCTGTCCCTCTCTCTCTCTCTCTTTCACACACAGTTCACTATACTGACATTAACACACTGACACACATTTGTAGGTGACTGAAAATAGCATCTCATATGCTCCTGGAATTTCACAGATGGACTTAAAGTGAATATTTAGTACACACACACACACAAGACTGTGCTGAGCCAGTGGAGCTCCACATTCTGAGAGAGAGAGAGAGAGAGAGTGAGAGGGAGGGAGGTGAAAGGTTGCTTCCTGGGTAACATGACATGACGCGTTTCTTCAGAAAGCTGTGTCACCATGCAAATGAGGGTCTCTTCTTTAAGGTCTCTGTACCTAAGGACTCTCATAGGGTCTCAGATGTTAAGTCTTCCTTGCAGTCATTGTTGCGGGCTTGAAGGCAACATGAATTAATAAAATGATTTACTTCTCAGAAAGAGAAGAGAGAGTGTTTTGTTTGTGGCTTGAAAGGGCAGGTTCTGACAGTCATGTGCCTGTTATTGGATAAAGCCTTTCACATGCATTACCGCAGTTCAATTGTGTGTGTGAGTGTGTGCGTATTGAATAACAATCGATTGCAGTCGAACGTGAATGATATATTGGTATGTATGTATGGCTGTCTTTTGTCTGGTTTATTGTACACTTGAGTGAAGAAGTTTGCCATTATGCAGTCCAATGAGAGGCTCACGGAGAAGACAGTCATTGTACAATTATGTGTGTACGTGTGTGTGTGTCTCTGTATTAGTGTGTGTGTGTTAAAGTGTTTGTGGATTGGGGTGTGTGTTATTAGAGAGGAAGTGTGCGGCAGACGAGTCTGTGTCACATCCTGCTGGGCCAGCTGATAAAGGACATCATGAATATTCAATAGTCAAGGAGAGTAATTAATTTAGCTCCAACAGACACAGGAAGTGTGTGTGTGTGTTCAAAGTAAGCAGAACGGTGTCTGTAGCTATTGAACCTTGTCCGCTGCGTCTCTCATTAATGTGTTATTATACTCCAGCTTCAGGCTTCCAAAATGACCTCTGAGATGACCCCACAGAGCTGTCTATTGACCTAGCTTTAGACTCACACCCACACCAGGGAGATGTGATGACATGATGATAGTTTGTGAGGTACTGCCCTCATAATAAAAAAAGCCTTTCCAATCTCTCTCTCCTTCTCAATTTTTGTCATCTTTTTTCTTTTTTTTTAGGAAAACATCAACATAGACGAGGCAGCTAACTGTCTGGTGAAGCACATCATAGCCAACCAGAATGATATTCTTCAATCGGAGGTGCCCGACACCATCTCTCCCCAGTTAGACTCCGGCAGAGGTGGGACCTGCTCCTCCTGCTTCCGATCGTAGAAACAACCGACAACAGTGTCATTTACAAGCCTGCTGTGTATGTGTGTGTGTGTGTGTGTGTGTGTGTGTGTGTGTGTGTGTGCGAGAGAGAGAGACAGAGCAAGAGAGAGAAAGAAAGATTTGTATTCACGTTTTTCATCAATCAACTTTAGCGCTTGTTGTTGGGAAGAAACCAGGAAGTCCCCTTCACTCCTGCTGTTCCAGCCTGCCTCCATCAATCACGTCTATTTTTGCCTCATTTATTTGGGTTTGCACAGTGTTTTCTCATGTATGACCTCCTTGGTGCATGTGTGTGCGTGTGTGTGTGTGTGTGTGTGTGTGTGTGTGTGTGTGGCAGTGCTGGCTCACTTGTGCTAACACAAGTATTTGTTGACGTGTTTGTCAGAAGCAAGGTCACACTAAAGGCGACTTGGAACCATGGCACTGGGTCTCAGTAACCATGGAGACTGAGTTAACGAGCACGCTCGCTAACAGACAGACGCATGCACACGCTCATACAGACACTGAAGGACAGACATGGAGATACAAACACTGAAAGAAGGGAGTCAGGTGGCTGAGCGGTTAGGGAGTCTGGCTAGTAATCTGAAGGTTACAGGTTCGATTCCCGGCTGTGCCGCATGACGTTGTGTCCTTGGGCAAGGCACTTCACCCTACTTGCCTCTGGGGAGAATGTCCCTGTACTTACTGTAAGTCGCTCTGGATAAGAGCGTCTGCTACATGACTAAATGTAAATGAAAGAAGACACTCACAAAGAGACTTCAGGGAGTTAGTAACAATCAACGCTTTGCTTTTTTTCTCTCCATCTCTCTTCCTCTTTCTCTCCTTCCTACTTCCCTTTCATCCAACATGTCTTCCTCTCCCCTCCCTCCCCGTCTTATGATCGTGTTCCTCTTCTCCCTTTCTGACATTTCCACTAAAACACGCTTACGACTCCCGAAGCTTCAACCAATCAGTATCCAATAAACTGAAATCTACCCAATCACAAAACTCAGCTATTGTCTACAGCCCCGCCCAGTACTTGGTCTATTCACCATCAAACACCACAGTGCTAATTATCATTTTTAATGTATGAAAGATCATATGGATGTAATTGATTAATAATATATGCACTGTCTCGGTTGCTTTTATAATGAAGAAGCCTTTTAATATGATGTCATTGTTTCCCACAAGTGCACTGCAACACTGATGCACGACCTACTCAGTATGACTCTCCTTCAGTTGTTTATTTATCAACCTCATGTGAAAATGTATTTTGATAACTTGTAAAATGTTTAAAATATAAAATAAATACATATAAATATACTGTACATATAGGTTTTTAGGGTTATTTGGCGGTGTGCTCACTATTATATAAAACTTTGAAATAAAATGGCTTTACACATTATTGATTTCATGTATGTGTGTACGTGCGTTTGTACAGTTTGTTGTGTCTGTGTGTGTTTGTTGGTGTGTAGAAGAAGGGTTGGTGTGTGTTGTGTCTGTGTGTGTTTGTTGGTGTGTAGAGGAAGGTCTGTTGGAACAGAGGATTGTTAGTTTACTCAGGCTTCCAGTGACTTGCTACTGACCTGTCATGTGACCCATAGTGAAGTCACCTCAGAAATCAGATCACTGCCCTCACACCCTGTACCCGTGTTTGTGTGTGAGTGTGTGTGTGAGAGTGGGGTCAGATGGCTGAGCAGTTAGGGAGTCGGGCTATTAATCAGAAGGTTGTTGGTTCGATTCCTGGCTGTGCAAAATGGCGTTGTGTCCTTGGCAAGGCACTTCACCCTACTTGCCTCGGGGAGAATGTCCCTGTAATTACTGTAAGTCGCACTGGATAAGAGCGTCTGCTAAATGACTAAATGTAAATGTGTTGTGTATGATGTCAGTACACATGTAATCAGACAGCGAAGCCTAGCTGCTGGCTGTCCTGTGTGTTACTGAGAAAGAGAGCGAGAGGTAAAAGGATTAAGCTGAATAAGTATAAAATGTCTGTGTTGTGACAGTGTGCGAGTGTGTGTATCTACTGTGTGTGTGTGTGTGTCAACAGGGGAGCAGTAATGAGTGTACCTAACATAGTTGAGCTGCTGGGATCCCTGTTATCTAATGAAAAGGAAAGCCAGATTTGCACACCGTCGCAGCTCTGTGAGGAGTTACACAGCCCCTGTGTACCCCTACTGCCTTCCCATGCTACTCCTCAAAATACAGGAGTCTCTCCCCCTCTCTTCCTCTCTATCACCCACCCCTTGAGATAGCTAAAGTGCAAACATCCTTCACTCAAGTAGAAGTACAGATACTTACGTTTAAAAACCTCTTAACAATCCAGTCGAATTAGCCTAAAACACCAAAATAAAGCACACTTTTCTAATTCCCTGTTAAGACTCCAAAAGAACCCTTGGTAAACCATGGTCAAATTCGTAGGATATTTTTTTTTTTTTCTTATATAATTGTTGTCTCTAATGAAAGGTGGTACTTTGAGCTATCATATCCCAAACCCAAATCCCCCATTAGTATTGCTGCCATTTTGCTAGAGGACTTTTAAGTTGAAAAGTTCCAAACTTACTTTACATACTTTACTTGGTTGGATGATCGTTTGGACTTTTGGGAACGTAACCAGACCATTTTTGTTGGGATGTTTTGCATAACTGGACAACTCTGAACCTTGTTAGGTGAGTAGTCTCTGTTTGCTTTCACTTTGTTTGCATGTTCGTGGTCAGACAAAGACATGGATTGTACCTGCTGTTGCGACTCCATCTTGAAATGGTTTACCTCATGAATCACAAGAATTTAGTACTTAACTATGCTACGGCCCGTCGGAGGACAGGTAAGAGGTAAAGTACTGAATACACTTTTTCACTCAAGTTAAGAGTTCGGAGACTAGCTTACGTTTGTTTGTAAGCTAGTCAAGAAATGGAAAAAAGGTGTGCAATGACAAGAAAGATCATGCCACCAGATCAAAACTAAAGTAACGAGCCTGGTTTGAAAAAGTAATAAGTAGAAAGTACAGATACTTGTGTACAAAATAACAGGAGTGAAATTAAAAAGTAGTCCAGAATAATCAACTCAAGTACTGTAACGTTTTTTAATTTATTTTTTAAAGCAAATCAGTGAAATAATGTTTTGAATTTTAAAAGGCATTGAATATTAATATTGAAATGTACACACCACCGAATTTGTTGGTTTTGAATTCACCTCTTTAAAATTGAAATTTATTTCAATGAAAGCCAAAAATCTTATCCAAAAATTCACGCTTCAGAAATTCAAATAGAACAATATTCAGGCTGCTCAAATTTGAATGGTGAATTTCAGATCCCAAGAATTCGAGACGAAAAAAATCGTATTGCAACATCCGCGATACCAAGGATAAGTAAGGCAATTGAGCCTGAATGCAATCGAAACATCTCACTTTTTCGAGAAGCGTCCAACTGCAGACCTCTCTCCTCAGGCCCCTCTCATGCAGGTGTAGCATACAGGCAGATCAGTCATACAATCACAGCCTGGGGTCTGAGGAGAGAGGTTTGGTGTTGTGCGATCAGATAAATAAAATTGGAGCCAAAAGAATTCGAGCCGAAAAGTTTAGATCCAAAAAATCACAAGGTTCAGATTTTTTGTGTGTGCATCTGATCGCACAACACCGGTCTGAGGCGAGCAATACCTTGGTATCCTGGATGTAGCAATCAGAATTTTTCGACTCCAATTTTTAAAAATCTGAATTTCACCATTCAAATTTGCGCAACCTGAATTTCTGAACCTTGAATTTTTGGATCAGATTTCTTTCTTTTTTTTTACATTGAAATAAATTAATATTTCAATTTTAAAGAGGTGAATTAAAAACCAACAAATTCGGTGGTGTTTACATTTCAATATTAAGTATTCAATGCCTTCTAAAATTCAAAACATGATGTCACTGATTTGCTTCCATAGAAGTATTTTTACTCAGTTATGTCCTATCTCTGCTGATATGGTTCAGATTAATGTCACACATACTGAATATGGAATGTGTGAAGGACTCTTCCACAGCAGGGAAGATCAAAGAGCCTCTCCCAGCTCCTACCTTCCTTCCTGTCTCTACGGTAACAGGCTGACAGATTTGAGGTTGCTGGTAGATTCTTTCAATACTCTCTGTCAATATCGAACACTTTCTCACCATCCATACTACATACTCTACTTTTATTTTAGTCCTTGCTTGATTCCACCTCTCTGTGTTAGAGAGAGACAGAGAGAGAGAGAGAGAGAGAGAGAGGTAGAGGGTTATTTGTTTTAGACCCGGCTGATCACAAGGTTTTCAGTCACAGAGGGAGAGAGAGAGAGAGAAAAAACTTAGCTGCACCTGATTACAGGCTGACCATGACACACACACACACACACAAGCACACACTCATCAAATGGTTCTGTTTCAGCTAGAATAAGTTGCAACATCTATAAACATTTCGAGCAGTGTTTCACTTGGAGATTAGCAAGCATTCTACTAACTGTGAATAAAACAGAAAACTCCAGCAGAATCAATACCAGTACCCAGGGGAGACTGAGCAAGAAACCGTGCCAGGGCCTGTGTGTGTGTGCTAGTTTGAGCCTCAGTTTGAACGAGACTCTGTGAGTGAGTATAAATGGTAAACTATAAAAGCACCATTCTCAATGAGTCATCGGTTTGTCTCACTCGCTTCCTTTTCTGACTACTCTACCCTCCTTCTCTCTCACTGTTTCCCTCCCTCTCTCACTGTTTCTCTCTCCCTCTCTCACTGTTTCCCTCCCTCCCACTGTTTCCCTCCCTCCCTCTCCTCACTGTTTCCCTCCCTCCCTCTCTCACTGTTTCCCTCCACTCCCTCTCTCACTGTTTCCCTCCCTCCCTCTCTCACTGTTTCCCTTCCCTCTCTCACACTGTTTCCCTCCCTCCCTCTCTCACTGTTTCCCTCCCTCTCTCACACTGTTTCCCTCCCTCGCTCTCTCACACTGTTTCCCTCCCTCTCTCACACTGTTTCCCTCCCTCCCTCTCTCACACTGTTTCCCCTCTCTCCCTCTCTCACACTGTTTCCCTCCCTCCCTCTCTCACACTGTTTCCCTCTCTCACACTGTGTCTCTCCTTCCCTCTCTCTGTTTGCCTGCCTTTGCTCTTCTGCTCTCTTTGTGAGTCAGATGATGTATATCTCTGTTCTTCAATGGAGGGGTGGAGGGATGGAGGGGTGGAAGGATGGAGGGATGGATGGAGGGGTTTGATTGAGCCTCTTCAGTGGGTTAATTGCTGGCACCTACCTGGCACCTTTTCTCAGTCTGAACAGTCTGTCAGGGTTGTCTCTCTGCCCTTGGGATGGAAGCACTGGTCTATGCTTTGTAATTACTACTGTGTGTAAATGCTGGCTCACTCTTTCTCGTCCTTCCTAACTGAGCCTGTTCACTCTCTTCTGGCATCACACACATCCACACACACACACACACACACATTCTCCCACACACACACACACACACCCCTCCCACACACACTACCACACACTAACACACATGCACACAGACACATTCTGCATGTATATGTTCCTCTGATGTGTCCTACCAGTGTCCTTATTGTGAGTGGTATTTGGCAGCTGGCCTCATGTGTCCTGGCCAACGCCTGGTCCTTCACAGCGCCATCTAGCGGCGCCAGCGCAGCACTGCAGCGGAAACCCTGTTTGTTTGTTGTGGAGCCTCACTCCGGGTTTCCTCTCCCAAGTGGACACACTTCTATTCACCTGCCTTCACATTGGAGTCCCTGGCCCGTGGGGGAGGAGGGGAGGAGGGGAGGAGAGAGTGATGGAGGAGGAGAGGTGAAACCAGAGAAGGATCTGGGATCGGGAGGACTGGACGGTATAGGGAGGCAGACTGGAGACTGGGGAGTGGGGGGGGAGTACCAGCAGTTTAATGACCTTGTTAGTGAGAGAGAGAGAGAGAGAGAGAGAGAGAGAGAGAGAGAGAGAGAGAGAGAGGGAGGAGGGGAGAGGAGGGGAGAGGACGAGGAGGGGAGAGGAGGAGGGGTAGGAGGGGAGAGTATAAGAGGGAGTTTTTTTTGTGGGGTGGGCGATTGTGGAGAGTTGGTGTATATGTGTGGGGACGTGTGTGTATATGCGTGTGCATGCGTTTGTGTGTGTGTGTGGGCGAATGTGGGACTGTGTGATTGGTCACGTGGAGACAGTCGTCGCCATGGCAACAGAACGTTCTAGCACCTCGTCTTGTTCCTCAAGATCGCAGTTGTCCCAGAATCCCTCTGACATCGCTCGTCTTCGGTCTTTCTCTCTATCTAGCTCTACCCAGCTGTCTCACCCCTCCCTCTCTCTCTTTCTTTCTCTCTCTCCTCCTCCCTCCCTCTCTTTTCTTCCCTCGCTCGCTCTCGCTCTCTCTCTCTCTCTCTCTCCTCTCTATTTCTCTGTGTCTCTCCACTCCTATCACTTTCTCTCACTGTCTCTCAATCTATTCCACTTGTTCTTTTAACTGTTATCTTTATGCTTCTCTCTCTCTAGCTGTTTCATGTTTCTATCCACTTCTCTTCTTCTCTCTGTCTGTCTCTTTATCTCCAACCCCCCCCCCCCCCCCCCAATCCCATCAACCCCCCAACTTCAGAACTCCATGATCATTCTAGGTCACGCATGGTGTAAATATAGACTTTGGAACGGCTCCGGGGCCAGCCGCCAGCATCTTGTTTTGGCTGGGTTACTGTTGCTCCTGATCCTGTGACCAGCAGCCAGCCCCCCTAAAGCACCGCTCCCTCGCCTGGCTCCAGGGCTCTCCCTGCCGCCTGCCCAGGGCCGCCTGCCCCTGGGCCGCCTGCCCCAGGGTGCAGAGCCCACCCCTGGGTGCAGAGCCCACCCTGGGTGCAGAGCCCACCCCTGGGTGCAGAGCCCACCCCTGGGTGCAGAGCCCACCCCAGGGTGCAGAGCCCACCCCTGGGTGCAGAGCCCACCCCTGGGTGCAGAGCCCACCCCAGGGCGCAAGATTACTGGAGACATTAGCGTCATGTGTTTGTGGTGGAATGTGTTGCGGCCTGCAGAGCTGGGCCGCCTGGCTTCAGTGTAGCTGATCAGCATGTTCTGTTCTGTGAATGAGCCTAATATCAGTCACCCCGACAGCCATTCAAACTGCTGCCCGGCCGCCTGCCTGCCTGCCTGCCTGGCTGCCTGGCTGCCTGGCTGGCTGGCTGCCTGCCTGTCTGGCTGCATGCCTGTCCTTCCATCCATCTCTCCATCTGTCTGTCCACGTACCTGCCCCCCTCCTCTGCCACAGGTGGACAGAGGAACGGGCCGTGGCCGTGATGAAGGATGTCATTGTCTGACCAATCAGTGGTGTCCAAGAGGCCATGTCTGCTGGACGAGGGTCATCCATCACCTGATTAGAGGGAGGCGCTCTGTCAGAGAGGGAGCGTGAGAATGGAGGATAACTAACCTCCCCATCTGGACCCACACACACTCCACTCATCTGTCCAGGTTAGGGAGAGCCGGAGAGGGAGAGAGGGGGATCGATGGAGGGGGGATAGATGGAAGGGAGAGGGGGATGGATGGGGAGATGACGAGGGTGGGGGGTGAGGCACCGGACAACAACACTCATCTGTTCAAGTTAGGGAGAGACGGAGGGAGGGAGAGGGGGAGAGACGGGGGGGGAGGGGTGAGGGAGAAGAGGAGAGAGGGGGAGAGACTGGGGGGGGCGGGAGACAGACCAAGAAGGAATGAAACTGACAAGACACAAAGAACAGTATCATAGGCACACAGATAGTGGGAGGTTTCTCCACACGCAGTGTCTGTCAGACGGTCGCTGTTGGGGACCATTGTTCATCAGGTCACGTTATAGATTTCCTCTTTGGCGAGAGAGCTGCCTCCCACACACTCTCTTTCTGAGAAGGAGAACTCACCCATCACTGAACACGTCTCTGTCTAGCTTGGCTCGATACAACCCACAGATATACTAACAGACACACACACACACATGAACTGGATATGAAGGAGAGCAGAGAAAAGGAGAGGAGGGAGGGAGGAGAAGGGAGGGGAGGAGAAGAGAGGAGAAGAGAGGAGAAGGGAGGGGAGGAGACGGGAGGGGGGAGGGGAGGGGAGGAGAAGGGAGGGGAGGAGAAGGGAGGGGAGGGGAGGAGAGGAGAGGAGAAGGGAGGGGACGAGAGGAGAAGGGAGGGGAGTAGAAAGGGAGGGGGAGGGGAGGGGA
Organism: Thaleichthys pacificus; assembly: GCA_023658055.1. NCBI lineage: Eukaryota > Metazoa > Chordata > Actinopteri > Osmeriformes > Osmeridae > Thaleichthys > Thaleichthys pacificus. The sequence continues at coordinate 14,613,409 of CM042852.1, read as the reverse complement.
AGAGAGGAGAGGAGAGAGGGAGGGGGAGGGGAGGAGAAGGGAGGGGAGGAGAAGGGAGGGGAGGAGAAGGGAGGGGAGGAGAAGGGAGGAGAGGAGGGAGTATTGACCTCCTGAGTCCTCAGCTGTGCATCAGCAGGGTATTGACACCGGCTCAGTTCCTCGCCTCGCCGAGGGCATGCTGGGTAAATAAGTTCCTATAGGTTGATTGGTTATCGCCACTCAGGCGCTCCCCTCACACTCTCCCTCATCCACGCTCCGTTAGGTCTCACCGCCACTGGTCGCTCCTGGCAACACCGGAGGCAGACAGAGAGAGCAGCCAGAAAATGGATGTTCCCGTGTCTAAACACCGCCTGTGATGATGTTATGAGTCATGTGTGTGTGTGTGTGTGTGTGTGTGTGTGGTTGTTCGTTCACCAGGTCATGTTTAGAAAGCTACTTTCAACAACTAGAAAGAAACTCTTGATTGACAAATTGATTGTTGTGTGTGTGTGGGGGGGGTGGGGGTGGGGGGTGGGGGCTGATATTTGGGAGTCTAAACTAGGTCATGAGAGAGAGCACAAAGATGAGGAGAGGATGCATTCCTACCCCCTGCTGTGAGCCTGAACCCCCTACCTACACCCCCACCCCCTCCCCTCCACAGCTGCCCCCCTCCCCTCCACAGCTGACCCCTCCCCTCCACAGCTGACCCCCCTCCCCTCCACAGCTGCCCCCCTCCCCTCCACAGCTGACCCCCCCCCCCCCCCTCCTCCCTCCACTCCCAGGAGCCACAAGAACCCAGACGCAGCAGGAAGTTAGCACCCCCTCCCCAATTAACATCTGTCTCTTGGTGCGTGCCATATGGCTCTGAACACGACCCCTCTCTCCTCTCCATCTATTCATCTCTCTTTCATCTCCTGCTCCGGCTCTTTGATTGGGAGCCATCTCCACCCCAGTCGCCTGGGAGCATGTGGGCCAAGGTTGAAAGCTCCTTCAGGACAAGTTAAACTGCTCACCTGGGTTTTGACTGGACTGAAATACTGGGCTGTTAGGATTCTGAAAGGGGACAGGAGACTGGGCCAGTCTGGACAGAACTGTGAGAATCACATCCATGCTTGTGTTGACACACACACACACACTGCTTGTGTTGACACACAACACACACACGCTCAGACTAATCCAGTCATGTAGCACAGCTCATTAAGTCTCTTCATTTCTCCTTACGCCGCGATGCACTGTAATAACAGCCATCAACATGGGCAGCCTGGGCGAGACGCAGCACTGCTGAGCTGAGCCTGCCAGGTGCCCGAGCCCTCTGCGAGATCCTCTCAGGAGATCCTGTGTGATAAGGCTGCACACAATGAGGAGAGCATTAAACAGGCCATCATTACGAGGGAGAGAGGGGGGGAGAGAGGGGGGGAGAGAGGGGGGAGAGAGGGGGGCGGGTGAGCGACACTAAACACGGGGGAGGCCGGTGTGTCTAGCCTGATTACGGTGGGCGAGCGAGCGGCGCGGGGGCGAGGCCTGCCGGACAGGCTCCCGGTAAATCCCGGTTGGCAGCCCGTTAAATGAGCGCTGAGCAGAGTCCACCAGCAAGGTAATAATGAGAGACTTAACACTTCAGGAAACGAGGAGGAGGAGGAGGAGGAGGAGGAGGAGGAGGAGGGAGGAGAGGAGAGGAGAGGAGAGGAGGGAGGAGGAGGGAGGGGAGGGAGGAGGGGGGAGGGAGGGAGGGA
>CM042852.1:14512974-14611597 GCA_023658055.1 Thaleichthys pacificus | reverse complement strand
CTAAACCAACTACAGCCCAATACGAGATACATCTACAGTCCCAACATCGAATTACCTATACACCATACAGCTACCAGTCCACAATTACATCCACTAACATACAAATACTAACACCATCACTAGCATACAGCTACATTACATAAATTCACGTAACATCCTACATACTCAATCACCCATACAGACTAACAGCTACATTACATCCTAAACATCATCATCTTAACATCCATACAGCTAACATCTGATTTATACACATCCAACCATTCACATCTAATCACCATAAAAGCCTACAGGTTTTACCTTACATCCTAACAATCAATACTACACACCATACATAGCTACTCGTTCTACATTACATACCATAATTACATCTAACTAATCCATACAGCCTAAACAATGATACATTACAATACATCACATCACACTCTAACACCATACAGAGATATCAGTTACATTATCATCCTAACAGTCACATCTATAATACACCAATAAAGCTACCTATTATTATCTACAATCCAACATGCATATGCTAACACTTTTCATACATTTCAAAAGGTACATTACACATTACCAACCATCACATCTAACAACACCTATACAGCCTGAACATCCATCTAACACCATAACAGCTTCACAGTATATGTCACATACCCAACTATCAATCTCAAAACCATAAATTTAAAGATACATACACATCCCAACGCCATCACATACTAACACCATACAGCTAACACACATACTAACACCACACACGCAACCATACAGTACAATCACATCAACAGCCACATATAACACCACAATAGCCCCTACAATACATCACATCCTTCATACACGAAGACTAACACCACCACAGGTCTACCCCTACAGATATCACATATATCTGCAACATACGCACATCTAAACATCACATCCAAGCATTACAATCTAACACCATACCAGCCTACAGTACATCACAATCACCAACATCACATCTAACACAGATCTCTATCAGACCCTACATGCTACACTCATAATCCAATACATCACAGAACTCTACTAACACACACAGGATCTACAGTCCTACCATCACATGCCAACATCACATCACTACATCCACACTCCCATCATTACATTCTAACACCCATACAGACGTACAGCTACATTCAACACTTCCCAACAATCACATCCCTAACACCATTCACCACAAGACTACAGATACATCACATCACAACCATCCACACTAACTAACACCAACACAGCTACAGTACATCACATACCAACATTAATAACTCAACACCTCACATGCTACAGCCTAAATCACATTACCAAACATACACATACGTAACACCATACAGCTACAGTACTACATCCACATCCAAACATTACAATCGCACACCACCTATACAGCCTACAGTACATCCATTCCAAACATCACATCTAACAACCATACAGATACAGTAACATCACATCCAACATTACATCTAACCCACCATACAGACTACAGCTTACATCTACACACCAACACACCACATAGTCTGATATCACCCACTGACAGCTCAACTATTACATCATCATCTCACGAGCACATACAGCTAACACGCCATACGTAGCTACAGTGTACATCACACATGCCAGCATTAAATATTTTCTAAACATGCCGATTTACAGCTACAGTTCCACATCACAATCCATGAATCAGTCTCTAACACCGAAAGTACAGCTACCATTACATACATCTAACCATCACCGATCTCATACACGCGATACACGCTTACGATGCTACATCACATCCAACATACACATCTACGACTACCACTACATTTACAGCTACATCCACATACTAACACCAGTAACAGCATACATGCTAGCCACCTTGCCACCAGACACATGACTGGTATCTCGGTCCAACATCGCATACGCTAACACCATACAGTTCGTAAATGTAGAAGGGACAGCACATCCCGAACATCACATCTGTAACACCCAGATACAGTCTACGATCCCAGCCTCTAACACCACACAGCTAAACCAGCTACATCCACATCTTCACACAGCACAACATCTACAACACCACACCAGCCCTCAACAATACATCACATCCTTTACATCACAATCTACACCCACACGCTTTTAAGCAGCCTACATCACATTCCCAACGATTCCCACATCTGAACATCACAATACCAACACTCCTACATTACATCTAACACCATACAGACTTACTAGTACAATCACAATCCAACATCACATCTAACACCACACAGCTACAGTACATCACATCAACAGCACATCTACCCCTAACACCACACAGCTACAATACATCAACATCCTTCATCACATCCTAAACACCACACAAGCTACAGTACATGCACATCCCAAACATCACATCTAACATCACATCCAACATTACATCTAACACCATACAGCTACAGTACATCACATCCAACATCACATCTAACACCATAACAGCTACAGTACTCATATCCAACATCACATCTAACACCACACAGCTACAGTACATCACATCCAACACTCACATCACATCCAACAACTACCACATTCTAACACCATACAGCTACAGTACATCACACCAACATTACATCTAACACATACAGCTACAGTACATCACACCTATCACTAACATCCAGCAAAACGAAAAAAAGAACGAAATAAAAGAGAAAAGTAAAAAAGTAAAAAGTAAACTATGTAATAAAATAGAAAGATAAATGTACTATCAACACCCCCCCCACATCCCCTCACATTTACCATCTGAACAACTGCCGACAAGCAGACACACATATAGTACGCGAGCCTAACAGCACATAATAAAGTCACGAGTCACACCCAACTGACTTAGGATGTAACGGCACACCTGTATAACAGTATTTCAACATCCCTCTTCCCCCCCCCCAGCACACAGACCACAGTCCAACAGTCACACATACCTAACACCATACCATGCATAAGAAGTACATACCACGTCCAACAGCGCACCATCTAACGACCACAATCCCAACAAACCATGGCGTATCCACACCCCCCCATCGTGCGTTGACCGGAAAAGCAGATCACTCAGGCCTCATGTCGGCAACCCAATGGCTCACCCTTGTCATTATATCATCGATCAACACCACGAGAGCTCAGATGATTCATCCACACTTGGACCCACCTGGCATGCGGAGCGTGCCCACCCGACATAGCCTGTCTACCCAGAGACTCCGCTCGGGTTGAACGAAAAACAAAAAAAACTAACCGCTTCCTAGCATGAAACATGCCACAGACCCGTGGCCCCGTACGCTCGCACGCATAGCCTACTACGCACTGGATTCAGCCCTTTTCAACGAAGAAGCCACAATGAGTATAAAATCCCAAGCAGAGCTATTGGTTCTACGTCCATTTAGCAAAATGACACCAGAGGGACCTGCACACACGAGACCGCACCAATCAGCTTCCATTCATGTGATCCTGACTGACACCAGGGCGATGGCAGGCGCCGATGTCCTGAGGATGCCCAAGGCACAGCGTATGCAAGCCTTTCCGTACTGACGGGCCCCCACCGTCACCGGACCTGCAGTAGTTCAGCTTGAGGATGGCGGCTCACGGCCCCAGTCCCATCTCAGGGCTGCAAGCTCTCTCACTCGTCGGCAGCGATGGTGTCGATCTTGGTGAACTGGGGAGGATTTGAACTTGACGCCGTGGGCCTCGTCGGTCTGTAGTAAAAAAGAGTTAAAGGCTCTCCTTGCAGGTGCCCGACACCCAGGGATGGAGTTGCCCTAGTCGCACGCCGCAGGACCGTGATACCGCAGCTCCACGTAGACCTTCCTGGGTCCTGCTCTGGACGGAAAGATCCAGTTGGAGCGGAGCAGATTGTTCTGGTTGGGCCCTCCATGACGTGGCACACCTGGAAGGTGTGCGTGGACGCCGGATTTAGCTCATCCAATACTCTGTGATTGGCGCTCCCACTGCGGAGGAGAGGAGAGACGTTTCAAATGACACCTCATTCTCAAGCTCGCCAACTTTTAGCTCGCTGAAAAGCATGCGCACTAGCCGACGTGACACCCCTTTTTGTAGCGAATAGGCATTTTGTTCACTCATGTTCAGCCTAGTCCTAGTCCTCCCATCGTGCACCAGGCTGACTAGTCCACCCGTTGCTCCACGTCGCTCGACGTGGGAACGCGGGGTGAAGCAAGTTGTTTGTCCCTATTTTGATGGAATAAAAGCTAATGGAGGTTTTGAGCCTGGGCCCTCCAGCTCTACCTCTCTATCTAGCGCAGCACGGCCCTTGGGCTGACCCAGTAAACCCAAACCTTCCTCACAGAATCAAATTACCTGGCCAGGACTCACAGCTGGATTCCAGGAAGGCGCGCGTCCACAGACTCTGCATGAACGCAGCCCAACAAGTCCAAAATCATGAAACTATCAGCGATAACGGAGCGTACCTATCAACCCCAAATCACTTTTGACCTTCGCTACAAATCCACACTTATCTAATAGACTGAAGCATGCAATTCAAAGACTAGAATTATTTCAATGGATTTGAACTAGAGTGCTTGTTTAGGCATAAGATCCTACTCAGGAACAATATGTCGCTTCTGATACAGTGTTTGGTGACTCAGTGGTCTGTTTCTATTTCTACCTGAGCGAGCGAGGCTGGAGAATGTGTGCATCTGTACATCTCTCCCCTCTCACACACAAACTAGCCTTTAATATATTACTGATTAAGATCATTTCAATAGATTTGACTACCCGGCAGCAGTTCTTACCGTCTAGAGTGGGGCCTGTAAAAATTGCAGCGATTAGACGATGTCGCGGTCTTACACACACAGACATGCCACACACTGGTACCATACAATGTAATTAATGAGACTGAATAGAACAGAAGCCTTTGTTTAACAAACATGGCTACAGCAATAGAGAAAAGGACAGATAATGTGCGCCAATTTATTTCTGCGATAAGCCAGTTTCATTTAATGAGTAGTTTTCTACTTATCTCCAAACTACCACCACACTAGAACAGTAATCAAGATCTTGTGTTTGTCTTACACACTCATTATCCATTTTAATGACAGTTTTAATTTATATCACAAAAGATGACACAATTTATAAAAATTTTCCCCTCAAGGCATCACAGTAATCATAACATCATTTAAAACAAATTGCATTGATTAAGCTATCATATTGCCTAATAATGGCAGCCTGTCCCTGCTATTGCCACTATGAATTCTACAGTCAGATCTCAATGTCCAACCTGTATGTTGCCACCAAATGCTAAAGCACATGTTGACATAAGCCTGGCTCAGTAATGAATAGAAAGACAATGTGAACTTGGACTCTTGCATGCATCTTCTAGCTTTGCTCTCACCCTCCCAGACACAGATGTAGCGATGGATGCGCTACTCTAACTACCCTAGCAAGCTGACCAGCACGAGTTGGATGGAAGATGTCAGCCCACTGACACCAGTCTCTTAAGCACCCACATTTCCTACTGCGAAAGAATACCTCCCCAGTTGTTTCTGACACACACACACACACAAGACCACACACACTTTCTCCCTCAACGGTAGCTTTGCGTAGTGCGTATGTGTAGGGTGCTCCTGACTGTTGTTTTGCGTGTAGACCAGAGGCATGTAGGCCCCTCATTGGGGACACTGTTGACAGTGACCAGTAAATGTAGTTCGGAGAAAGTGAACTCTCGAACCTTGTGTTCTCTGACACGAGTGTATGTGTAGCCTGTGTCCTTCGCGTCGTCGTCCCCCTGCCATCTCCAAGTGACCCCAGAGAAGGAAAACCGAGGCAGCAGACTGGCCCTGGTGCCCCCTCCAATCCCAACCCCTCTCTGGGGCCCCAGCTCGGTCTACTTTCTGGACCCAGAGGGTCCCCACAGCGATCCAGCGTGACACCTCTGAGACAGACATCCGTCTGTCAGCAGGACCAGCCCTACGCCAGCCATCCCCCTGCCCAGGGAATTGTCCCTTCAAACTAGCCAAGAGACATTCTGCCACACAGCGGCCCTGTCTCCACACTCTAAAACTTGAGCTTTGTCATCATGGGGCTCCTGGTGTTGATCCACTTCCCTAGAGCGATCTCATGGGGAGCGAGAGAGAAAGCCGCAGAGAGCACTGATGACAGAGAGAACGACAGGATACGAGAGAGACAGAGACACAGAGAGAGACGAGATGAGAGAATTAGGAGAGAGAAGAGACGAGAGAGCAGAGCATGAAGAGAGGCAGAGAGAGAGATAGAGCCAGCTCAGCAGAGACGAGAATGAGAGAGAGAGAGACGGACAGAGAGAATGATCGATAGAGAGAGAGAGAGAGATATGAGACCGCAGTACGAGATTCGCAGAAGAGAGAGAGAAGAAAGAACAAGGGCAAGAGTGTCGACTGAGAAGGATTGCTTCCCGAGCGGCCATGGAATGAGCAGGGTGTTTGTTTCATTGTTTCAGGGGATTGCGACACGTGTAGCTGTGTGTGTGTACCTGCCAGGGCCTGGCTCAGCGGGAGGAAGTGAGACGTAAGCCCCCAGGAAGGGCCTGCTTAAACACCACACTGGGCTCCCTCTCCCCTGGCAGGGCACCCTGGACCACTGGATCATATTAAACTGACCTGACATGGTTCCAATTAACGATCAGATCACAGTATTCATACAAGCTCTGTTGGGCGTCCACATCGACTGGGAGAGAAAGAGGCTAGAGAAAGAGAGAGAGAGCACACACACACACGAGAAGAGCAGGAGCATATGAGAGAGAGAGTAGAGCATGGCACGAGAGAGAGTGAGAGATGAAAGATGAGAGAGGGAAAAGAGAGCGAAGGAAGAGAAGCGGAAAGACGAGAGAGAGAGAAATTTGAGGCGAGGGTAGATTTGGGGCAGCACAGACGGGGTGTAGTGACATTCAATCCCATCAAAGAATTTACAGAACTCGTTCTCTGGAGGATGTGTTTGTGTGTTGTGTTGCCTCGATGCGTGTCTTTGATGTCTGTGGTCTTAGATGCTGTCTGCTGTTTGTGGCGTTAGCTCTCATATTTCCACTCAAGCGTCAGAACTCCACAATGTTTTTTTTCTGTTGATTTTGCTTGGCAGAGAATCCTGTACTCTTATGCAGCAAAGGAAAAACAGAACACACAACAAAAGTGAACTCAACTCAGATTAGATACTTAACCTCAGTTTCTAATTATCTATTAAATCTTTATCATTTACAAGTACTGCCTATGTCCTCAGAGCCCTATTAAGGAGCCTTAGCTGTCGTCACACCTCCTGCAAGATCAAGCCCATCACTTTGTATGTTATTTATTAGAGACTTGGTTAAGAACCTCGTGAGCTGCGATCTTCTTAATCTCTCTATCTTTATCTCTACTCTTCTCTCTACTCTCTCTCTACTCTACTCTCTACTCTCTCTCTAACTCTCCTCTCTCTCTCCTGTCACTCCTACTCTCTCATACGTCCTCGATCCCTATCGTGCCATACTGAGAGACCAATACACCTTAGCCTTCGTCGGCCAGAGGTGTGAGGCCCATTCTCCTCCAACTGTAAAGCTGCCAATGACTTTTAACGGACATTATCACCACGGGGGCGTGGTTACGGCAAGAGGGAAATAAACATTTAGAGATTCACTCCTTCTTCAGAGCAGCTTGTAAATGGGAAGGACCTTTATGAGCCATTTAAAAGTCAAATGTCTGGTCTGTCTGAATTAGAAATGGCTCAGATTCCCTGTAAGAGAATGACTTTATCCTCACTTTACTGGTGGAGGGACTGTTTGAGCCACCGGGGGGGAGAGCGAGGAACCGAAGAGTGGACACGTGAGTGGGTTTGTTAAGAAGAGGAGCAGGCGATGGAGGGAGGCGGGGTAGTGAGCGCCGGGGGCGAGCAAAGACACGGAAGGCGAGCGTGGAAGGAGGCCCGCCGAGGCCTCAAGGGAGGAGGGGGCAGTTTCGATAGGGCTCAGGGAAGAGGCAGGGTTAGGGTGGTGTGGACAGGCAGATATGGTTCAGGGAGCGATGTTGACGACACAGTTGGTTGGCATTTGTTTTGTCGTGGTGGGGAATACCGAGATGCCTGTCTGACTTGCAGAGATGAGAGACTAGACGGAATCCTTCTTCCTCTCAAGCTTCAGTGAAATAACTGAGACATTAAGTGAGAGAAAATGAGGATGGTAGAACTCAACCGACTGCGTAGGCCTCACCTACAAATAATGCTGTACAGCCACTGAATTCAACCACTCTCTGTCTTAGCTAAACTATTCATAAAATTAGCAGCGTTGCTTATAGTGTTTAAGCAGTCTGATATCAATACAAGATTAAAAATAGCACACCACAACAGAACAAAAGGTGCTCGGCTCAAGTCTCACGCTCGCGCGCTCCAGTCTCACGTGCATCATGTGGTAGGATTGAGTGTGCGACTCGCAACAGTAGTAAGTACGTGAATAGGCCAAAGTGCCACCGCGGGAGGCGGTGTGTGTATTGTACCTAACCCCATCTCGTGTGACTGGAGGGATTGCCCCATGGCTCCAGGGATCTGATCAGGTGACGTGCTGGTCAAACGAGCCCATGTCTAATCCGCATACTGCCATCAATCAACGGCCATCGTCTTCTGGAGCCGGACTGCTCAAACCAGATGAGCAAGTGATTCGACGCAGGACGCTGCTTCCATGCTGAGTCAAAAACATTGTAATACGGCAATCCCTGCGAGTTCAGTGGTGTGAGGGACGAGACACTCAGGCAGGGGGCTATAAGCGATCGCCTCGGATGGCCCTCCGGGTCTGTCTGAGCTGTGGCATATACGGATCAACGACCAGCGAGAGAGTCCAGAACGTGAGTAGGACATGTCGCACAATGGGTGTGTGAAACCAGTTGCGTGTGGGAGGGGCTAGTGTGGTGTGTGTGTGTGTATGGTGTGTTCAAGAAAGAAGGAGGAGAGATAGGGAGAATGGAGAAGAGAGAAAGGGAGCTAGAGAGCGAGCAAAGTAGCAGAAGGATCAAAGAATTCACTGTATGAGGTGTCATGAACTCAAAGTTTTACCAGCAGGGTTGACAGCTGAAAAGCTTTGAGTTTTTTTACTAAAGAAGGGTAATACGTAGCATCGTCCATTCTGGAGGTAAACAGTGAACACACTGCGTTCATCAAGTGGCTTCTCTAAATGGCTAAGTAAAGTTTGCTCCAAACGCACCACCAACACGCAGCGGCAGCGCAGGGAGGCCAATCCACCGTGGACAATCATTGTTGGGACGACACAATTTCAGTCCTCCTTGTCCCTCCAAACTCTCACAGGGTCTGGCTCAACCACTTACATTTAGACATTTAACAATTTAGGATCAAACTATTAAGAAGAATGCTCTTATCCAACGGAGTGCGACATAAATGATATCCAGTAAGTACAGGAATTCCCCCGACATGCAAGTAGGATCGATACCCTAGAATGTATGAAGTTGCCTTGATCAACGGACTACCCAAGCCGCGACATTTGGCCACAACGGCTGGAAGAAGCGTAATGTGAACCAGCGACCTTGGGCTTATTCATCTAGCCGATTCTCGAATACAAGCCTCAGCACCTGACTAACCACTCACAGTTGTTTATTGGCCAGCACCTAGATTTATGGTGACACAGTGTGAGATCGAAAAGGTTCATGATAGAGGTAAACACGAAACTGATTGGGTCGATAAATAAACCTGCTTTTAATTGCGTCTGATAATATATTAGTGCACTTTGTATATCAACTTTGCCTAGTCTTCAGTGACGCGGTTCTACCTGTGCATAGGTGCATTCTGTTTACATCTTATTCGTTCACGTGTATCTAGACGTCATATACATCCTATATCACAAGCAGTGCCCAAAGAGGCGGTGACAGCAGGAATATAGCGGGACACAACGCATACAAAGGAGTACCCGCAGTTTGTCACTCGAATACTAATCCATCAAAGATCTCCCATACAAACCCAGATAGTCCTGCTGTGACTCTGTGTGCGTTTATGCATTTATAGACATATATACAGAACCTAACACTGGATGAATGTACATATACTGAAGTAATCTATATTCGTATGTATGAGTTAAACAACGTGAGTGTTGGTCCCGCAACCATTTGACTTTGAAGAGTTGTATTAAGATGACATCCGATGATAGCTGTCGCCTTAGTTTGGAGTGTGACAGTTGAGATTCAGCTCCAGGACCCAGGCCTAGCCACACTGAGCTTCACAATTCCCTTTCAGCCATGCAGCATTGAACACATGAGGTGAATGTTGAATTTAGACGGAAAATTGAAAATTGTGTGCGTGCATGTAAGTGCGTGCATTTGTGTGTGCGTGCATGTGAGGGTGTGTGCATGTGTGTGTGTGTGTGCATGTGAGGATGTGTGCATGTGTGTGTGTGTGAGCCAAAGCTGATGTAACAAACCGCTTAATCTCACAAAAAGGGCAACAATGTAAATCTCTGAGAATAAACTGTGGCATGGATTCACAAATAAGATAACAACCACACATACTGCATTCTGTACATACACATACACACACACACACACACACACAACCACACTTACTGCATACTGTACATACACACACACACACACTCACATTGGAATGAAACACACACACTTCTCCCCTCAGATCCCCTCTAATTCTCTGTGCTTTCCCGCCGGAGCGCTGTAAGAGGATGAGGCCATTCCCTGGGAGAGCAATAAGAGGATGAGAGAGTGTGTGTGCGTGTGTATGAATTTGTGTGTGTGTGCGTGTTTGAATTTGTGTGTGTGTGTGTGTGTAATCCCAAAGGTCTGCCCTACATATGGAAACCTCTCAATTCCCTGTCAAGAGACCAGATCACCCTTCCACTCCTTCAGCCTTCTTCTCTTCTTTTATCTCACTTTCTTTTATCTGCAAGCCTGATCACTGGCAGACACAAATGACCGTGTCCTAGGTGCGAGGAGGGGAGGAGGACTGGGGAGGACCCGAGGAGTGAGAGAAACAGGGGGACGACTAAGGAAATGAAGAAGGGTGTAGGGGAAGGGAGGGAGAGAATGAGGGAGAGGGGGCGTTAGCTATGGAAGGTGAGGGGGATGGACAGTGAGGAAGGGATTGTCAACCAGTTGGAGGGAGAAACAGCCTCATGCAGAGAATTAAGTCGTATGACTGTATGACTTAACTGATGATCAGGATGAGAAAACCACAACTCCCATCTGCCCCCTCCTCTACACACCTGACCATAACAACGCCAACACCTACCATAACAACGCCACACCTGACCCATAACAACGCCACACTGACCATACAAACGCCACACATGCCCATAACAACGGCACACCTGACCATAACAACGCCACACACTGACCATAACAACGCCACACCTGACCATAACAACACCACACCTGACGCATATACGAACCACACACGCTGACGCCTAACAACGCCACACTGACCATAACAACGCCTACACCTGACCATAACAACGCCACAACCTGACCATAACAACGCCACACCTGACCATAACAACGCCACACCTGACCATAACAACGCCCACTGACCAACGCCACACCTGCCCATAACAACGCCACACCTGACCATAACAACGCCACACCTGAACCATAACAACGCACACAACCTGACCATAACAACACACACCTGACCATACCACGCCACACTGACCATAACAACGCCCACACATGACCATAAACAACGCCACACCGACCATAACAACGCCACACCTGACCATCACAACACCCACCTGACCATACAACACCTCACACCTGACCATAACAACGGCCACACCTGACCATAACAACGCCACATCCTGATACTCCTCATCAGCTCCATCCAATTGCTAGAACTGTAGTCAGTTGCCTACTGTTAACTTACTGCCCCTCACGTTCCTGCCCGTTTTCTCCACTTATTTCCTCTCCTTTACTCTCGGGCTCTCAAGATGTTTTAATTCGGGGGGGGGGGGGATGATGGTAATTCAGTTACGCCAGCTGTATTGAACCAGTATGGCCACACTGACATTCAAAACTAAATGCTCGGCGGCAGCGCTCCCAAAAACAAACATCAACAAAATGCAGAACAGATGACATTCACTGCATAGCGACGTCGTTCTCAATGAACCCATGTCTTACCTGAACTTACTGAGCACCAAACCTAGCCTGGTGTTCCGGTGCGTTGCTAATTAAACGCAGGAAGGAGGTTGCTGCCAGGGCAGTTCCTCAACAAATGTTTACTCAATTTATTAATACAAATATTAATTCCATGCAGACCTGGCCCACAGTATAAAATAAAGGGACATTTTATTTTTGTTTTCTAACTTTGTTTACGTTAGGAAGAGTTAGACCTCTTCAGCCAAGGCAGCCCCTCCCTTTCCCACACTACTGGGTCTGAAAACGACACCATAGAGTAGGCCAAGCTCCCTACACACCTTTACACACACCACACCACACACACACCACACACATCTTTGACTGGCAACCATTCACTACTGTAGAACAAAAAAAGTACAAAATGGATTCCATGCCATGGGAGGGGAGAGGAGAGGAGGGGAGAGCAGGAAAGGAATAAACAGAGAGATAGAGGAAGAGAAAGAGTGTGAGAGAGAGAGAGAGAGAGAGGGGGGGGGGCAGAGGGGGAGTAGAGAAGAGGGAGGGAAAGAGAGAGAGAGGGGGGGAGAGAGAGAGAGAAACAGAGGGGGAGTAGAGGAGAGGGAGGGAGACACAGAACTTTGATCATGTGTTGTTTTATGCAGCAGCCTTTAGATCGACTGCAGGAGCTCTCAGACAGGACTGGGAAAAGACTGGTGGGGCGAGAAAGAGGAGGAGAGGAAATAAGAAAGAAGAAAGAGGATAAGAGGAAGAAGAGGAGGAGTGGGAGGGAGATGAGGCAGAAGCGGAGGAGGGGAGGAGGAAGATGGAGAATAGAGGGAGGATGAGAGAAAGAGCAAGAGAGAGACTCCTCCAGGACTCCTCCAGCCACTGGAACAATGATCAGAGAGATGAATGGTGAGTCTGATCTCAGAACAGATGATACAACAGAAAGCTGCCTGTCCTATAGGGGGCTGAATGGTAACTGAACCCTGATCAGGTGAGATCAAACAAAGCCCAGCTACACTGGAGAAATACTTCATTTAAGTATATTTCATGAACCGAAGAGACTAAATGATAACAAGAGATCAATCTGGATTGCTGATATATTTTTTAACAGTTGCCCAGACTGACAAAAAAGGTTGTCATTGTGTCTCAAAGGTTCTGTCAGTGTATGTGTGTGTATATGTAGGTGGGAGTGTGCGCCCGTGTGTGTGTTTGTGTGTGTGTGTAAGTACAGGTCTGTTAGCCTCCAAAGCAAAGTCATAGAGACAGGGACCTTGTATTGATCTCACAACCTCAACAGATGAGAGAGATGAGACCACAGGGGACTTGTCTCTCTTTTATACTCTCTCTCCTCTCTCTCTCTCTCTCTTCTCTCTCTCTCTCTCGCTCTCTCTCTCTCTCGCTCCTCTCTCTCTCTCAGTTTATCTCTCTTTCTCTCTGTCTCTTTCTCTCTCTCACACACACACAACCCTGCAGGGAATCTGTCACACACAAACACACAAAAACAACACGCACACTTATCTACACACACACACACACACACACACACACACACACTACACACACACACTAACACACACACTGTCTTTTCTCCCTCAATCCATCCATATCTCTCATTCTAATTCCCCGTGTTTAATTACATGCACTCCATTATTGCCATGCTCTGCACTGAGCTAAATTAATATCCATTATTTCACAAATTAAACAACAAAAAAACAGCTCTACTTTAATCAAGTGTAAATGTCATTCAACATCCACAAACTAGTCAGTAACAGCAGGTCATGTAGCAGAGCAGCCAGCAGAGGTCCTGAGGTGGCTGCCCCCCTCCTGGTGACCTCCCCAGGAGTCAGTAACAGGCCAATAACCAGCATATTAACAAGTTTGCAATTGTGTGTGTTGTGTGTGTGTGTGCAGTTCGTAAAATACTAAATCCAAAAATGGATTTCTATAAACGTCTAAGAATAGATTAAAGAGGGATTAAAGAGCCAACTGTCGTCCGTACACTTCCAGAACTCCCTGCAGTTCCACAGACTCCCAGCGCCCCCCTGGGGAGGTCACCAGGAGGGGGCGCCACCTCAGGACCTCTGCTGCTGCTCTGCCAGGGGTCACATGACCTGCTCACCACGCCAGCCCTTGTTATTAGTCTGAGGAGCTATACGCAACTGGGAGAAAGAGGGGATTCAAATGTGTCTGTACGGCTGTGCACACACACACACTCACATTGCATCACTTCAGCTGGTGGTGTCAAATCCCTCCGAATACGGAATGGGGATATTTCCATAGCAAACAGCGGGCAGAAGAGAGCGGGGTTGCCCAGGGTGATTCCAGAATGTTGACTAGTACCATAGTTACTCTCTCTCATACTCTCAACTCAAACAGTCTAGTCATTCTTCTCTCTCTCTGCTACTGCAGGCTTACGATCTGCTTTCAGGATCACTCAGGCCTCGAGATGGAGAAAGAATCAACATTGAAGTCATGAGAGATGGGTCTGTTGAATATTTCATGAAATCACAAAATCGAGTCGTAATCGATAAGTAATCAAAGCATCTTCTTTGAAGACTTTGTGTATATCGTTGTTGATGTGTGGGGAAACCGTAAATATATTTCTGACACAGATTGTAAACAGACCTATGCAAATTATATATTTAATGACGAATCGTTTGGGGTCAAGTGAGGAGAGAGGAGAGAGAGAGAGAGAGAGGTTGACGAGAGAGAGAGAGAGAGTAGAAGATAGGAGAGAGAGAGAGAAGAGAGAGAGAGAGAGAGGAGAGAGAGAGAGAGAGAGAGGCAGGATGGTAAATACAGACTGCGGTTTCCTGTCCTAATGAAACACACAACTCACAGACAAGCCCAATGATCCATATTAACCACTGGCTGGCACACACACACACGCCTGAGCAAGTACCGCATATGTCAAACACTGTTAAGTGACTGGTCGTCTGTTCTATGAGTTTGTGTCTGAGTTTTGTGCGTGGATATGTGCGTGGGCACCTGGTAAAGTGCTCGATATTTATCTCTTGGTGCCTTCATTAACGAGTTTGTAGACCTCTGGCGCCATGGAGGATGGCATGGAGAATGAATCAATACTTCTAGACTCCAACTTACACCGCTCAGACAGTGTGTGCATGTGCGTGTGTGTGTGTGCGGTATTGACATCTTAATTTTGACCAATCTCGGCTTTCTAAATGTTCATGTTGAAATGATGGCCCAGAGCCAGTAGATCATGACCGATCAAACATATTGGTGACGAGGGTACACCTTGGTTTTGCCAGACAAGCTTATCCCACCCCATTCTACACCCTCTCTGTCTCTCTCTCTCTCTAACTCTGTCGCTTCCTCTCTCTCTCTCTCTCTTCTCTCTCTCTCTCTCTCTCTCTCTCTCTCCTCTCACTCTCTCCACTCTCTCTCTCTCTCTCTCTCTCTCTCCCCTCTCTCTCTCACTCTCTCTCTCTCAGACCTTTTCTGCTCAGATATAAGTTCCGTACAAATGGAATTAATGTGGAATTAACCAGTGTGTGTATGTGTGTATGTGTGCGCGTGCGGTAATGTCATTATCCTGGTGTTAAACGAAGTGTGTAAGTGTTCCGCAGGGGCAGGCGTGCGGTTTGCTCATCGGTTCCCAGAACCATTTGGACCCGTGTCCCCTTTCTCCAGAGCCACAGTCATTACAACAGACTGAGGCCACCGTGGAAGACTTGGTCTGCATCTCTCTGCCTCTCTCTCTCTCTGCCTCTCTCTCTCTCTCTGCCTCTCTCTTCTCTCTCTGCCTCTCTCTCTCTCTCTGCCTCTCTCTCTCTCCACACGTTACATCATGACATGGACATGAGTACACATAATCAATCAACCACTCGATAGTTTACCTAGTGTTTATCTGTATCATAGGACATCTTCGCTGATAAGGGAAGGTGATGAAGATGGTTATGCTGAGGATGATGAAGATGAGTAGTGGTGATGAAGATGATGATGATGATGACGTTCTCTCCACAACACAGTTTTGGCTAGGAGAAGAAATATAATATAAAAAAGTGAAATCAGTGCACTACATCGTTAGGTTCCTGTCAAGATATCAGATCTTTCTCTACATTTCTTGGTTCAGTAAGCCACAGGTGTTAAAATAATTATTAATATGATGTTAATTACAGAGTTGGCATGGCAACAGAGGCTTAGAAGGGCAGAATAAGCACACACACACGTGGACAAACGCACCTAACCACACACGCACACGCACTCGCGGACACACACACTGTACAGATTGCAGCAGAAAGCAGTTTTGTGCGTTGTGGGGGGGGGAGCCTGCCAGCCTGGTACCGCAGCAGAGTGAACACCAGTGGGGGGGGGGGGGTGGGGGGGGGGGGGTGAGAGAGGGAGGAGAAACTGTGGTGAACAAAGAACTGCAAATGAGAACATGTCAGTGAAGACAGAAGTCAGACTCCCGGCCTGTGTACTGTACGTCCCGTGATTGTGTGAGGGGGTGTGTCCTCGTGAGTGAGTGTGTGATCACGAGTGTGTGTGTGATCACGAGTGTGTGTGTGTGCCGCATTTACAGCCCCTCACACTGCCCACCAGCAGGAAACTCCCCCACCAGCCCCTGTCGTCTCATGGCCATGAGAATGTTTCCGGACAGTCATGCCCTCGCAAGAAGCATGCCACCACCCTGGCCTTCGGCAGGTGCGGCCCGCAGTCTCTCCAACAGACGATCGGAAGCTCTTCGCCCCGGCGTTGCTCCAGATCTTACCTGGAACACCGCGCACACAACAGGAAATGATGTCGTTCAAGACACCAGGAAGTACCAGAGCCAGTTTTGTCCTTGTTTTTCTGGTTTTCCTTCCTGGTTGATGACGTCAGAAGAGTCTTACCTGAGTGGGCGATGCAGATCCCCTCCTTCGCTGCCATGTCCTTGAAAGCCTCCATACCGCTCTCACCGTAGTTTCTAGGAGACGGGGAGAAGGAGGGCTCAGCTTCATCACACCTGTCTCTGAAAAGAAAGGCTAAACTAACATGTCTGGATAACATTGTTTATATATTATAAACAAACCACACATTAAACACCGTGTGGCTGTTTTTTAACATGCTTTTTGTTCTGCAGTGAAAATAGGTGACCTGGAATCTATGGTAATGAAGGCTTGTGTACGCTGCCAACTACACTATAGGATCCCCCCATTTCTCTTCCTCTCCACCCCGCCCGCCCGCCCCTGCTCTGCCTCCTGCTCCTAATCTGCTACATCAATAAAAGGAAGATCTCTCATTAGATCTTATCGACCCAGCACTTGTTAAAATAGAAACATGAAGGTTAGGTTTTCTGCACACCAAAAGATCTGTATGTGTTTGTGTGTGTATGGTGTGTGGGTGTGTACGTGTGGTGTGTGTTGTGTGTGTGGTGTGTATGTGTTCCCCGAGGTGGAGGTCTGGCTATGGGAGCGATGTGTAAAGTCCTGTAATTAGTGTCTCAGTGAGAGGAGCAAGAGACAGATGGTACTCAGAACCCAGCCCCTCACCCACACACACACACACACACACACACACACACACACCCCCACACACACACACACACACCCCACACACACACACACACACACACACACACCCACACACACACACACACACACACACACACACACACAGTGCTACAGTCATCAAAATCGATTAAAGCATGTAACCTCCTTCACACTCCTTCAAACTGGGATTCACACATGCTCACACCAAACACTAAGAGACTGCAGAAGAAGAATCAAACAGATACAAGCTCTTAGTTACCACACACCACACAAACACACACACACCACATGTACATACACACCTTGACTGGGCTGTATCACACCTACTTCCATGGTAATTTCCAGCTCTGACCAAATCTATTCTCAGCAGGGCTGTCCTCCTCCCCACTCCCCACTCCTCCTCTCCTCCTCCCCCACCTGCCTTCCCTCTCTCTCCCCCCATACCGCCAATCCTTCCTCTCCACCTCTCCTCTCTCCCTCCTCCCTTCCACCTCCCACCTCTCTCCTCCCCTTGCCCTACTCCCTCCTCTCTCCCTCTCCTCTCTCCCTCCTCCCACCTCTCTCCTCCCCTTGCCCTACTCCCTCCTCTCTCCCTCTCCTCTCTCTCCCTCCTCCCACCTCTCTCCTCCCCTTGCCCTCCTCTCTCCACCTCTCCTCTCCCTCCATTAAAAGCAGCTCAGAGGTGTCAGAATAAAGCCCACTCAGATTCACGCCTCTGCTCTCTTTCTCCACCTCTCCCTCCCTCATTAACTTCCTGTCTGCTTCTAGTCCCCCCCCCCCTCTCTGAACCCCGGCAGAGTTCTTCTTATGTTGACACCTTCAGATTGGAGGCCTGTCTGGTATGGCTATTTCTCAAAAGCCCCAAACAAAAGAAACCGAAAAAGCCAAACCTTCTATGTGTTTTTTCTACTCTCTCTCTCTGTCTCTCTGTCTCTTAATTTCTCTTCTCTCTCGCTTCTCTCTCAATAAAGCGCAGCTAGTCCACTCCGCCAAAGTCAAATCTACATGTCCCACGTCATGTAACAATAAATGCTCAAATCTAATACGTGATTGTCTTGACTGAACTGGTTTACAAAGTGAATTGAAAATGCCAAACATAACATGGCCTCGGGGCAGACTGGCAGCATGACTGACAGTTTCCTGTTTTCAGGCAGAGTTCAACAAGCCTCACCTTACACATACTACACACAAACATGCACACAAACTCACACCCTGCCCTGTGTCTCTACTACATTCATGTATTAACCTCACAGTTTCTTCTGGAAGCTTTTGACCCTGTTTACCATGGCAACAGCAGAGGCACATCCCATTAATCTCACAAAACAACACTTTACAACCCTTTACACTTGAGAACATACACATTCTCTCTCTCATACACACTCTCTCTCTCATACACACACCAAACACACACACAGTCATTCACCACACACACACATGCACATGCTCATATATACAAAACACCTACACACACACTGTCACAGACAAAAACAGGAACGCTACCTACGTTGTCTCACACACACACACACACGTATATACACACACACACACTCACACATACACTCTAATTCAACTGATTTAATCCTTTGAAAGGTATCATCTCTTCATCTCTGTCCATTTAATGTTCATCTTCCCTGGAGAGGAGTCGGGGGCTGGAAAGAGGTGAAGAGGTGGGGAGGTGGGAGGAGGCAGGAGAGGGGGAGGGTGGGGAGGAGGGGGAGGCAGGAAGAGGGGGAGGGTGGAGAGGTGGGAGGAGGCAGGAGAGGGGGAGGGTGGAGAGGGGGAGGGGGGAGAGGTGGGGGGAGGCAGGAGAGGGGAGGTGGAGGGGAGGAGGGGGGGAGGCAGGAGAGGGGGGAGGGAGGGGGAGTAGGGGGGGGAGGCAGGAGAGGGGGAGGGTGGAGGAGGACGGGGGGAGGCAGGAGAGGGGGAGGGTGGGGAAGGAGGGGGAGGCAGGAGAGGGGGGAGGTGAGGAGGGAGGCAGGAGAGGGGAGGGTGGGAGGAGGGGGAGGCAGGAGAGGGAAGGGTGGAGAGGTGGGAGGAGGCAGGAAGGAGGCAGAGGTGAGGGAGGCAAGGAGAGGGGGAGGGTGGAGAGGTGGGAGGAGGCAGGAGGAGGGGGAGGGTGGGAGAAGGTGAGTGGAATGGCAGGAGAGGGGGTAGGGTGGAGAGGTGGAGGGTGGCGAGAGAGGGGGAGGCAGGAGAGGGGTGGAAGGGTGGAGATGTGCGGGAGGCAGGAGAGGGGGAGGGTGGCAGAGGTGCGGGAGGCAGGAGAGGGGGAGGGTTGGAGAGGAGTAAGGGCTGCAGAAAGGAAGGGAAGGTGGAGGGGAATAAAGAGAGAGGACATCTATCAGATGTAGAGTTTCTAGATGCAGAGAAGAGATGGGAGGAGGAGTGGAGGAAGAGGAGGGGTGTTATTTAGAAATGGGATGTTTTGTCAAAATGTGTGTATGTCTGAAACATAAATCCCCCTCTATCTCTCTCCCCTCTCCATTCTCATCTTGTTCTATTCAGGAAATGGATTTCAGTTGAACTAATGTGAAATCTTTTAATGGAATAATAATGGGCAATTTTCAATTACAGGTCTGAATTGACTGCAGAGGTAGTTTAATGGACTTGACCTGAAACAGGTTCCAGGCACAGCACCCTTTCTGGACACCTATTCATCTACACACACACTCAGCCTAACCCTCACTCCCTCCACCACCCCCTCCACTCCCACCCCCCTCCACCCCCCCCCTCCACTCCCACCCCCTCCACCCCACCCCCTCCACCTCCACCCTCCCCTCCACCCCCCCCCTCCATCTACACACACACTCAGCCTAACCCTCACTCCCACCCCTCACTCCCCCCTCCACCCCCCCCTCCCCTCCACCCTCCCAGCACACAGTGTGACCATCACACCCTCTGGAACGATAGTAACTCACAGGCTCTCTCTCTCTCTCTCTCTCTCTCTCTCTCTCTCTCATCTCTCTCCCTCTCTCTCTCTCTCTAACACACACACACACACCCTCTCTAACACACACACACACACACACACACACCCTCTCTAACACACACATGTCCAGAGCCAAATCCAGAGGTGGTGCTGTGACTCCATTTGACCTGGTCAAACTATGACATGATGTCATTCCTCAGAGAGAAACAGAGGGTAATCACATCACACCCACACACACACACACACACACCGCACACACACCGCACACACCATACACACAGACACACGCAAGCACACACACACAAAGCACACCACACACACACACATTGACTGGTCAACCCACACAGCACGTACATAAAATCAATAACCGCTTCACTACAAACACCGTGCCACAGATGAATCACTGGATAATGGAAGCCAGACAGAGAGGAGGAGGAAGGAGAGAGAGACACCAAGATAGAGGAGTGGAGAGAGGAAGGAGAGAGAGACACCAAGATAGAGGAGTGGAGAGAGGAAGGAGAGAGAGACACAAAGATAGAGGAGTGGAGAGAGGAAGGAGAGAGAGACACCAAGATAGAGGAGTGGAGAGAGGAAGGAGAGAGAGACACCAAGATAGAGGAGTGGAGAGAGGAAGGAGAGAGAGACACCAAGATAGAGGAGTGGAGAGAGGAAGGAGAGAGACACCAAGATAGAGGAGTGGAGAGAGGAAGGAGAGAGAGACACCAAGATAGAGGACTGGAGAGAGACAGAGTTCTGAGGTCTGGGTAGGGGGGGGGGGGCAATGCTGCCCCCCTTCTTTGGTGGAGTCTGGAGAGACATCCTCTCAGCACCCCATTCAGTTATCATGCTCTTGCTCTGTCACTGCTCACACACACACACACACACACTCACAAACAACCACAAACACACAAACACACAGGAAGAGGAGGAGGGAGGAGGAGGGAGGAGGGAGGAGGAAGAGGAGGAGGAAGAGGAGGAGGAAGAGGAGGAGGAGGGAGGAGGGAGGGGGGGAGGAGGAAGAGGAGGGAGGAGGAAGAGGAGGAGGAAGAGGAGGAGGAAGAGGAGGAGGGAGGAGGGAGGAGGGAGGAGGAAGAGGAGGGAGGAGGGAGGAGGAAGAGGAGGGAGGAGGGAGGAGGAGAGGAGGGAGGAGGGAGGAGGGAGGAGGAGTAGGGAGGAGGAAGAGGAGGAGGGAGGAGGGAGGAGGGAGGAGGCCCTTTCTTTCAGTCTTCCTTCCTTCTCTTTCTCCCAGCTCTCTTTCTCCTCCACCTTTCCCCCCTTCTGCCCGGCCTCGTCTGGGTGTCAGCGCTGCTGCACATACTCCTCTGCTCTGCGGGAGCACTCCTCCTTCTGCTTCCTTCCTGTGTATCTCAGGTCCTCTACTCTCCTCTTGCTCCCCTGTCCAGTTTTTTTCCGAATCTCTCCCTCTCTCCCTCTAACTCTCTCTTCAACTCTCATTCTCTCTTCCTCTAACTCGCTCTCTCTCCTTCTCTCCCTCTAACTCTATCTCTCTCTCCTTCTTATTTTCTCAAGGTCAGCTGTTTGTGTCTGAGACCAGTCCAGACTGGACCAACACTGCACTGCTGTGCTCCTTCAGCTTTGACAGACCTAACACACACACACACAAACCCAATCACACACACAAACACAATGAATCGATGTGGAAAAAGCTCCCTCAGGCTATGCTGCAGGGGATGATCTGAGGGTCCAGTTCCACCATGTGTGTGTGTGTCTGTGTGTGTGTGTCTGTGTGTGTGTGTCTGTGTGTGTGTCTGTGTGTGTCTGTGTGTGTGTGTGTCTGTGTGTGTGTGTGTGTCTGTGTGTGTGTCTGTGTGTGTGTGTGTGTCTGTGTGTGTCTGTGTGTGTGTGTGTGTGTGTGCGCTCCGATAGTGATTAATGGGTGAGATGAAGACCTTATCCCCTTTCAATGCTAACCTGAGATTAATTACATACCCTGCACTGGGCAGACACAAAAAGAGAGAGGGGAGAGAGAGAGTGGGAGAAAGATACAGAGAGAGAAAGAGAAGGAAATGAAAAATGAGAGGAGGAGGAGGACAGGCCAGGCCAGAAGGAGAATTACAGCAGCATTATGTAAACGTTTATTAGACTAAATACTCCCAA
The DNA here is from genome assembly GCA_023658055.1 of Thaleichthys pacificus. NCBI lineage: Eukaryota > Metazoa > Chordata > Actinopteri > Osmeriformes > Osmeridae > Thaleichthys > Thaleichthys pacificus. Next base: position 14,589,026 of record CM042852.1, on the reverse strand, counting down.
CAAACAAAAACACTGGGCTTGAGCATGAAACAAACCCCCATAAGAATGTAAGACATCTCTGAACAAACAAACTACCAGACCCCTCCTGCTATCTGGACAGCACAGACACCGAAACCTCCAGTCTCTCTGCCAAATGTGACTGCACACAAACCAAGACGGCAAACGCGTCACGATAGAAACGGCAGAACGAAAAGCACGTGTTCTCACCCTCTGTGTGGATGGCCGACACGTAGCTCCAGTTGTACCTCTTCACAATGTCCACCATGGCTCTGGCCTGCTGCGCGTCAGATGGTACCACACGCATGAAGTACTTATACAGGCTCTGTAGGACAGAAACACACTGTAGGACAGAAACACACACTCTGTAGGACAGAAACACACACTGTAGGAGAGAAACACACTCTGTAGGACAGAAACACACACTCTGTAGAGAGAAACACTGTAGGAGAGAAACACACACTCTGTAGGAGAGAAACACACACTGTAGGACAGAAACACACACTCTGTAGGAGAGAAACACAGTGCTGATGAACTTGTACTCCTGATGGTGTCCTCCTACCTTGTCGCTGAGGTCCATGCTGGTGGCAGAGTAGGCGATCTGGGGGATGTTGAAGAGCTGGAGGAGGTTCTGGACCTGGATGGCCACAGAGCTGGAGCCTGGGCCGATGAGCCCCACGATAGGCTTCTTCCCCCGCATGGGGGTGGCCGCTGGGTCAGCACACCTCAACGTACCTCCTCCTCCTCCACCTCCACCTCCTCCACCTCCTCCTCCTCCCCCAAAGCCCCCCCACACCCCTCCGCCTCCCTCCTCCACCTCGTCTGAGGACACCAGGGAGTCCCGTATGAACTCGATGCTCTGCTCCAGGGCCACGGCCGAGTGCCAGCAGGAGTCTCGGATCTCGCAGCCCAGGGAGATGTTGGGGAGGATGTGGGGGTCTGCGTTGATGCGGTCCAGCGTGCGCATCATGGCCTCCACCCTCTGGATGCCGTACTGCTCGCGCACCGAGCCACACTTACGCTCGTGCACCTGGGGGAGAGGGACGCACACACCGCCGCACACACACACACACCGCCGCACACATTTTATAAAACACACACACCGCCACACACATTTTATAATACACACACACATTATAAAGCACACACACACTCAAACACACCATTGCATGTACACAACGTCACACACACACACTCAACACGGGTATGATTGCTCGTAAGCACGCTCACCTTATCAGCAGGAGGCTGGTGGTGGACGGAAAACAACGCTCCGATGATGATGTCACCAGGAATGTGCGCTACAACTCGTCGCTCATTGGCCTGGGCAGAGGCACTTGGCACCGCCCATGCCAACATGGGCAGGGGGAAAAACAACCAAAGCATCTTACTGGTCGAAACTTCGATAGAAGGGAAAGGAAACATCTAGAATTCGTGTCTGACCGTCACAGACTAAACGTCATGGAAATAGGATCTCCCGTCATTGTGAGAGCCTGTGGCCAAACAAGAAAGTCAAAGATGGGGAATAGACTCCTCCTCTTCCTCCTCTTCCTCCTCTAGTGGAGGTCAGGGGGGCACCATCATTACTTCAGAAGGGAGGTTTGTAGGAATAACGCCTCTGTCATTGGCTGAAAGATGTCCTTACTCCCCATAAAAGGCGGAGCTGGTCTCCATGGAAACGGCTGACAGACAGGTGGGGACGGCCATTACCTGTGAGCAAACATATAGTGTGGGAGGTGATTTAAGCAATGATAATAACAGTAATAATAATTGTTTTTATTCAGCATATTGTCATACAGAGATTGCAGTGCAAAGTGCTGTACATAAAAATAATGTAAAAACCCAAGCAACAACCGCTAAAAGTGGGCCTCACTACGTGAGCCTGCCTGGTGACCCATGCCGGCAACGAGTTAATTAATATCCCAGTTATACATTTGGGATGTTCATTGTATTGTGGGTTGAATGATTGACTTTCAATCTCCCTTTAATATCTCAACCACATTTTATTCTATCTGTAACCTATTTAGATGCTGCGTGCTATCTCCTCCCTCATTCTTATCTCTCATTGGCACACTTATACGGAACAGTCCCAGACAAACTAAAAGATAGAGAGAAAAGGAGAGGGGGGAGAGGGGGAGGAGGGAGTAGATATAGTTTAACAACAATACAATAACCTTAAATACATAGGTATTCTTCTGTTACTTCTAAATGCGCAATACAGAGTTACGTGGTGCGTTTCTACTATGAACACACCATGGCTTTCCTTGCAGCCTCGGCCTTAGGGCTCGAGGGTTTTGGGTAATGTCGATGTTTCAAACGAGCTCTGTCACCATGCTCCCTCCTCCCTCGTGCTGTGCCATATGCGCTAAAGAAGCGGGGGAACGGCGCAGTTGATATATTCAGCACAGGCCAAGGACAGCTTGGAGTCGGGTGGCTCTAATGTTTGACATACGACGTTTATGCAAACAGACATGATCAAGGTCGACGGGATCTGGCGAGGCGGACTGCGCTAGCCTGCTCGGTGACCGACGCCAGCGAAGGAGCAACGGAATGCACACAGTTAATTAATATAGCTGCATTTATTTTAGCAACGTTACCGGGACATAGGGGTGACGCTAAAAGCACTGCTGTCCTCAAGCACAATCAATCATTTCTCTCCCTCTCTCTCCCTCTCTCTGTCTTTCTCTCTTTTTTCTTTCTATCTCCCTTCTCGAAGAGGAAAAAGACATCAATCATCCCTTTAACAAATAACATCTATCACGCTCAATTAGGCACCCGCACGAGGTATCAACAGTAGAGTCCCCAGAAAGACACGGCAGGTTAATGATGTCTCGACTCGACCGACGGTTTGGCACAAGCTAGGCTGCAGCTATGGGTTTGGCTGGCACTTTGCTCGGTCGTTAAAGGCTGTTATATTCAGGCTCTTCATTAACTGAGTGCTTTCAGTTCCTCTGAATTTTTACGAGTTATTTGGTTACACACGTAGACAACATAAACATGCAGATACATGCAGACTGCACACACACCTACACTCCCTCAAAAGGGACTTCAACTAGGCAATACAATTGGATTGTCTCGTAGTCCCTTCACTAATAGAGAACGGAATTCTGATCGGTCTATTTTCTTGCATTAGACGTTTCCGTTTGCTGGAAAATGCGCATCTCTCTAGTGGCATAGTTCAAACCGGCGATACGGACTGAACCACCAACAACTCATAATAATCCAGACTTAATGACGTTAACATCTGGGATATTAATTGGTTAAACTTCAGTCATTGGTCTGTCCGGGATGGCACCTGTGACCGGAACGGGCCGGTTGACAGCACAGCACGCGCTAGGAGCTGTTCATGGTGCTGAAATGAGGCAACCACAATGAAGCATCGCACCAATACCCCTGCGACAAATGCAGAGTTTCAAAACTTTAATCTGTCGTTCTACCTCTGAGAAAGCAACACAAATTAAATGTAGTTGTCCACAACAGAGCAGGGAGAATGGGGAGAGCGCTTTGTGATGCACCGCATCCCGTGGCTGGAGCGGCGGACTAGAAGCTAGCAACTGACATTAACAACAAACAGCACGTTGGCTGGAAAGAACGATAACAGGGATTCAGGCAAAAACATGACAGAGACACAGTCTGAAATAATCTTTGCCACCACTCGTACTAGAAGATAAGTCTGTCGTTCCATTCTATATTCAAATATCTTGCCTGCTGTTTTTCCCCCCTTTCTTCTTGCCAGGCTGTCTGCTGCTTGCAGCCTTGCACCCGACTGCAGGACATAGGAATCTTACCCGGTACGACGTGCTACTCGTTGGCCAATGGTTGGTCGATGGACTTGTGCATGTCCTTACGGTCAATCGTCAATGAAGCGCAACAACAGAGCCACGTAGTGCTCACAACTGCGAAAGCCCCAACTCGTTAGTTTTCATGTCACGCACACCTGTGCTCGCGTCCATTACCGCGCACCAAACTCTCCTTTCCTGTCTTCAACGGTCTTGCAGCTTTTCGGTCCTGTGCCAAGGGTATCGTTGCTAGGTTGAATGCCCACAGAGGATTCCATACAGCTGCTGGTCAGGTAGGGTAGATCCGGGCAGGTTCGGGGTGTTCTTGCTTCGCGTGTTACACGCAGACCGCAAGGTGACTGTCTCGTGCCCTTCGGATTTGCAGCCTACACAGCGAGCGCCCGTCTCTCTGGTCCAGTCCGGTTTGGCGCTTTTGTCTCCTCTATGGCGATTCTGAGCGTAATGTAGATGTTGAATGAAAAAGCTGGACTATTGATCAACTCCTGAAAGACCAGCGCAGCTGCGCTGTGGAGAGCCCGCGTGGCATGAAAGCCTATTATAGCTCACCACAACACAAACACTCGCGCACCGTTCAGAAAGAACCACACAGCACCCAGGCCACTTGTGAGAGGCGCATCCGTTGCTCTCACACATGCTCTCTCTTAAAACACACAAATGTGTGTGCGTTCTAGGAGCATGTGTGTGTGGTGGGAGTGGGCTAGTAAGTCCATAAAAACATCAGTTAATAGATTGCCGAGGTAAGAACACGAGAAGCCCAATCTAGAGTTCTGGCCCCAAAAAAGGCGAGGCCCGCCACCGTAAGGCTACCAAGCAGCTGATTCGTCAATGAACGAAACAAATGTTCTACGATCATAAGCATAATAATATAGCCTTTAGTTCTGACAAATATTGATAACAGCACACAACCTATTATTAGGCCTGATTATTATCGTCATCTTCATAAACCTGGGAGCCAGCCAAGATAATTTAGCATTAAAAGAGTAATTCCAGTATGACACAAATAGCGCGTGAAGCGGATCAGATGAGATAGCAAACCGCTAACGTCTGCGCTCAGGCTCACCAGGAAAGGTCGCTTCATTCTCCGTAAAACGTTGAAGCAATTTTCACATAGTGAGGCCATAGACATTTGCCTACATTTGGCTAAAACAGAATACGTTGAGTTCATATGTCAACCAGATGGCTTAAGGACACACAATTCATAGGTTATCCAAAATGTAGGAAATAAAGTTGTTTTTTTTCAATTGGGAGTTGAGTAACATACCTTTACTTATAAGCTACTCGTATTTCAAAGAAACACCCTCTTCTCACGTTCATCAGGGCTTCATGCTTGCGATGATTAATCCACTTTTTTCACCATGGCAACTATGCAACCCTCTTTTCTGCCGCGCGCGCTGCTTGTGCTCTGGTTGCCTGTCGCCCTCGCGCAAACGAGCTCCAATAAGGGGGCTCCAAACGCGTCATAGATCAACCACCGATCTACTGACTGGTTCTCTCTCTATCTCTCTCTCTCTTTCTCTGTCTTTCTTCCCTAGGTCCGGTGTTTTCAAGGCATAGGTGTGATAGTATGTGAGTGGATGGATGACTGGATAGAGAGAGAGAGAAGTGAAGAGAGATAGAGAGTGAAGCTGTGAGGGTTTATTGCTTGGCCATGAGCAAGGCTTGGATTAATTTGCCAGCCAAATGCGAGTGGGATTAGTAGACCATTAAAAGCACACAGGCCTCTGCGCACCCACACACACACACATAAACGACAGCTTTGGCAGAAGCAATGCTTTGCTGTACAGGACACTGAACTGTCACAATCATGAAATCATCATACTGTTTCTCTCTAGTAGCATTTAAACAACACCACATCCATGGAAGAGATAAGAATGAAATAGAATTCCCTACATTCAGATACGCACCATTCAAATGGATTGAATTAAATTAACCATGCAGAAGAGGAGTTTTATGTGTGTGTGGGGTGTGTGAGTGAATGATTATGTGCTTGTAAGACAACAAGTGTGTGTGTATGTGTGTTTATGTGTATGTGCATGCATGTCTGCTGGCATCTTTGTCAGGTAAACAAATGAAATAGTGGCACACAGCAGCTAGTGTTAGGGCAGACAGAGAGAGGGGCAGTCGAAATAGCAGCGAGGGATAAATGATTTAGCAGGATTTGCTTCTGTCATTTCTAAATCTAACCTCTAATGACTTCTCTACGTCCAGCCTTGAACCTCAGATAGCCTATTGCTGTGTCCCCATTCATACGTAGCAGTGAGGTAATTAGCCAGGCATGATTCTATTGATGCTCAGTTTATACACACACACACACACAAATACACACACAGACACACACTTTCAGGAAAGGGGCTCGTGGATTTCCATTGAAACTCCATCAGACTCACATGCACAAACGCATTAGCACACACATACACCAACACAGTTTAGCTTTTTTTTTAATCTCATTTAACATCTTCATGTCAATTCTGAATAGACCTGCTCAGCACAGATGGAATCACAGAATGATCCGGGGGTCGTGTCGCCATGGTAACCACACACAGCTGTTGCAAAACAGCGTATAGATACCCTGCCAATGATTCCGCTCTGCTGTAATTGCCCCCACAAATGGAAGTCAAACTCTTAATCTTGAACCCGCTGCATGCACACAGAGTACTAGTATGAGAACTGACAGGCGAGGACAGCAGAGTTCGGTTGGACATGACATCTTATTAATGAAAGTGACACGTTTGTATCTATTTGTATGAAATCAATCGGTCAATTGATTTGAATGACACTGAGCAGGCTCAACATTTGATTGGATGGTTGGATACATCAGATGACCAATGATTCATCATTTCCTATACAGTCATCTCACAGGGCAACACAAAAGTGCCACTACACACAGGAATACGCACAATAAAACACACACGCACAACTTTTTTTTGTTCTGGTCTCACACAAAAAAAATATAATAATAAAAATAAAAGCATTCTCCCATACAAAGTATGAGCCGCATTCAGCAAATCAATTATCAAACTGCATTCAAAACAACACAGCAATCTCTGTTGCCATAGATACACGGAGATGTGGTGTCTGTGATAGGTTGTTTTTGTATAAATGGGACACATGCACATGACATACAGAACTGTACATACTGTATAAAGTATCCATCAGGTTCGCTCTCTCTGCTTGCATCACTGCAGCCGGCCCTACACAACGTGATCAGAACAAGAAGCTGCTTCAGAAGTGTCACCTGACTCAGTGACTGACTCTTGTCTACATCAGCACTCATACCATCCATATTAGGTAGAACCTGGAGCAGGCCTTGAACCACCAAGTCTTGTCACAACTCGTATGCTGTGAAACATCTGAAGCAGGCCTGGTGGTGTTAACTTGTGAAACATAGTGCCCCTATGAGAACTTGTCACATTTCATCCAGTCTGATGAGGTCTATGGACCGGTTACTACTCCCCCTGGTGGTGGGATTACACCGTTCAGGGCTGCGTTTCCCGAAAGCGTCATAAGCCTAAATTGATCGTAGAATCCATCGTACGACGAATCTTAGTTTTACGGGCCGTTCCCAACAGTGGCGGTTCTAGACAAATTTTACTGGGGGGGGCTAAGGGGGGCCAGTGTTTAATCAGAGGGGCACATTAAAAAACGGAAACAAATGATATTTAAACATTAAATACTTTAATTTTGCTTTACATCATACAAACGGCTCTGGCTCTCCCTCTTCCAGCTCCTCAGCTCTCTCAATACTTTGATATGTTTCTCTAACTTTTTTATTTACTGGGGCAAAAAAGGCTGCAATGTCCCTTCCTCGTTTCATGATGACTACTAGAAGAAGAACATTTTTCACAGCCAGGGAATCGAACCAGCAACCTTCTGAGTAATAGCCCGATTCCCTAACCGCTCAGCCATCTGACTCCCTCAAACAAAATAACGCTTGTCAGTGTGATGTCAATCAGGATCAGTGTGGCGAGAAGAGAACCAGACGACCACCTGAAGTCCCAGCCGGCTCCGAATCTACAATCCCACTGTGGAGCACTGCAGAGTGGGGAAGTCGGACACCTGGCTTGCTGTGCAGGCGACGTGTCATGTCTGCTGCCTGGTTTTCAGGACGTGCTGCGCTGTGAGAAACTCCTAGGAGTCAGACTGAAGGACCGGTACTCGGTGAAAATGGTGGTCAGGTGATCACAGGCTAAAGAGGAGGTCGTTGTCCCTCCATCGCCAGGCACTTGGCCGCCAGGTCCTCCAAGGAGATCCTTCGTGGTCTCTGTAGAGCTTCTTCTCTCCCTCTGTAGAGCCTGTGTTTGGGGAGTCTAACGTCTGTGGAGTGGCCTCTGTCTGGAGGCTCACTCGAAGCTGCTTCACGAGCACCTCAAGATCCACCACCTTAGACTGAGCATCAGGAGCCAGCTGGCGACGTCTCTCCAGGGCACTCGCAGGCTGGGACACGACGGCTCCACACTCAGACTGGAGGGTCTTCATCGCGTTGGGAGTCAGATGGCTGAGCGGTTAGGGAATCCGGCTATTAATCAGAAGGTTGCCCGTTCGATTCCTGGCTGTGCAAAATGACGTTGTGGGAATGTCCCTGTACTTACTGTAAGTCACTCTGGATAAGAGCGTCTGCTAAATGACTAAATGTAATGTCATGTGTTCTCGCCCGCTTCGCCTCCATCCCAGGTCCTACCACTGTTTACCTGTGTTGGGCAGAGGAGGCAGCTTTGCAACCAGCATGCTGAGGAAAGGAGGCAGCCATGCAACCAGCATGCTGAGGAAAGGAGGCAGCCATGCAACCAGCATTCTGAGCAGAGGAGGCAGCCATGCAACCAGCATGCTGAGCAGAGGAGGCAGCCATGCAACCAGCATGCTGAACAGAGACGGCAGCCATGCAACCAGCATGCTGAGCAGACGAGGCAGCCATGCAACCAGCATGCTGAGGAAAGGAGGCAGCCATGCATCCAGCATGCTGAGCAGAGGAGGCAGCCATGCAACCAGCATGCTGAGCAGAGGAGGCAGCCATGCAACCAGCATGCTGAGCAGAGGAGGCAGCCATGCAACCAGCATGCTGAGGAAAGGAGGCAGCCTTGCAACTAGCATGCTGAGGAAAGGAGGCAGCCTTGCAACCAGCATGCTGAGCAGCGGAGGCAGCCATGCAACCAGCATGCTGAGGAAAGGAGGCAGCCTTGCAACCAGCATGCTGAGCAGAGGAGGCAGCCATGCAACCAGCATGCTGAGCAGAGGAGGCAGCCATGCAACCAGCATTCTGAGCAGAGGAGGCAGCCTTGCAACCAGCATGCTGAGCAGAGGAGGCAGCCATGCAACCAGCACGCTGAGCAGAGGAGGCAGCCTTGCAACCAGCATGCTGAGCAGAGGAGGCAGCCATGCAACCAGCATGCTGAGGAAAGGAGGCAGCCATGCAACCAGCATGCTGAGCAGCGGAGGCAGCCATGCAACCAGCATGCTGAGGAAAGGAGGCAGCCATGCAACCAGTGCGAGCAGAGGAGGCAGCCATGCAGCCAGCATGCTGGGCAGGGGAGGCAGGACAGGGAGAAGATGGAGCCTTCGGTTCTCCTCAGCACAGTCCTGGGGAAGTGGAATAGCATGGATGAACATCTTTATGCCATTGTGGGGCTTCTTTCATGGACTTGTGTCTTTCACCACTGGATAGAGGGGCAAAGACTGTGTACTGTACAGGATACAGGAAAACTGAAGCCTGGAGCAGAGGAGCCATTGTTAGTGGGCAGTTCTCTTAGACCATTATTTACAACCAATATCTTCCTGTGTAGATCACTAGAGGCTCTCATCCATCACAATACTTTTCAGCTCAATGATTCCATGTTGCACATGGTGAACATTCATTGTTGTATTGAACATTTTGTGTGTAGTATTGCAACCTACTGTAGTATTGTACATGCATATTGTGTTTTTGTTTATTGTAAAATGTATATTGTTATTGTAGGTAACATAACTGCACCGCCACAAAAGCATTTTTCAAAATAAATGTGAGGGTAGTTCCATAACAGATGGGTTTGAGTAATGTATTTACCTTCATCATGTGGCAGTTCTTCATTGTCCTCGAAATCTAAATCTAATTTGCCAAAGCAATGACCATAATGGTGTGGATTATTAAATAAAGCATTTGAAAAAAACAATCTAAAAAACAAAGGCCATACCTTCATAATGCAACACACGTCCTTCGAGGTGTGAATGGCATGATGCTCACAGCCTGGATGCCTAAAAAAAGAGACAGTCAGGTAATTAGCTCCATTGATCACAGTTAGACTGCCAAAATACACCATTTCAAAGCCATTTTTGTAACAAATGTTTGTGCGGCATATGGTTAATGTAACTGCATGCTGTGTTTTGCTACGCAAAACAGATGTCTGTCTACCAGTGACACCTACTTCTTGTTGTTTCTGGACTGGAGTAAGAATGTCAGACATGTTATCCTGTCAACACTGATTGTAGGCCTTATAGATGTTTGTAAACTAGGGAACCTCAACAGAAAGCGGAATGGTCTTTGTTGGAGCAGAATATTTAGCGTTACATTTGTGGGCATTGTCTTTTGAGCATCCATATGTTGCCAACAGTACCCCGTTGCTGTCTGATAGCTTGTTCAAGGACATCAACTAGTCTAATAGTTCATACAAGACACCATGGCACAACAATAAGTCAATAAGGACAATTTTGCTATTAACTCCGGGCAGGCCCTTTCTAACACTGAAGCGGGAAGATAGCAACATTCACCTTGGTAGGTCTCCTTCCCGACTTTTTCATCTCCGGTTGTCTTTGCTTATCCTGTAATGCAGACAGTAATCTTGGTCATTCTGTTTCAAAATATGTCAAATATAATCTAAAATCCAATTGATCAATATTAGGGGAAGGTATACATCTCTCAGTGTGTCTCTCTGTACCATGACCCGCCTATATCATGTAGCCTACTTATTCATAAGAACTCGTTTTTCCAAACAATACTGAGGTCGGTTACAGCATAGCCAGCATGCTACAAGTCTTGTGCAAACACGCGTTTGTTGCGTCTCTCTCTCTCTCTCTCTCTCTCTCCCAAAGAGAGAGAGATTGCGGGCATAGTTATCCTGTGATGGTCATTCCTACGCGCTCCAGTGCGTTCCTCTACCCGGATTACTCCAACTCGTGCCCTGCAACCGTAGCATGTGACCGGCTTATGATCTCGAGTTTTGCGCGAGAAGCCCGAAGACCCTCAGAGTAGAACATAACCGGCACATGATGAAACTCGTCACACACTCACACACAAAACCTCAAAAACGTTTATTGCTATTGGCGTGCAGAGACGTGGTCACGTACACTTAGATTGGGGTGGCTCTGGGGGTCGGTAGATAGACAGTCATTATACTCAACAGCGCAATATGACCCATGACCAACCTCCTCCTTAACAACCAAGTCTAATCATGCAATAACCTAACAACGTAATTATCGGTGAGATGGACTCAAAATTCTGTACGGTCGTCTGCTTGAAAATGACTTGATTACAAACACGAACAAACTGATCAACCATCCGTTTCGTGATCTAGCCAGAATCCTGTTCAAATTTGATCTTTGTGCTGTAAATAATTTGTCTGATGACGAACTGGAAAATTGAATTAGTTTGAGTATAATTTAAATGAGTTTAATGGCCGACCTATTAGCTTAATGAGTCCATATGGACAGGTGTCCACATGCCTAAAAGTTTCTCTCAGTCAGGGGGTTGACAGAAGAGAGTATAGCAAATTTGTTATCACAGCAAACCTTGCTAAGGAATCTGATTAGTTCCACAAGTGTAAACTCTCTCCCTCTCTCTCTGTTGGTCTGTCTGTCTCACACGCTAGATCATACACACATTCCAGACCAGGCCAGGAGGAGGGGGTCACACACACACACACACCAAACATTTCCTTGAGGGAGAGGGTAAGGGTCAGCTGGTCTCAAGACAGAATGAGACTGGATTCAAGAATATTATCCTGAGCATGTGACTGTGTGTGTGTGTATGTGTGACTGTGTGTGTGTGTGTATGTGTGTGTGTGTGTGTGTGTGAGAGAGAGAGTGTGGGTGGAGAGTCGAGGAATGAAAGAAAGAGTTTAACGTTAAACCTTCTTGGACTGGCCCCCTGAACCTCTCAGAGGCTGTAGGAGAGGAAGAAGAGAGCGGGGCTGCAGAGAAGGAGAGGAGTGCTGGACGGTGGATGATAGGAGGCGTTTACTCTGAGACCTCCTGCATGACTAACAGCAGAGCTCCGCTGGTGTCTTCAGTCTGTTCCCAGTGTGGACAACTCATCTGGCTGTGCTCTCCTTGCTGCGGTTACAAGCTAGCCGGACTGGTAGCGACTGTGTTGGGAAGTTGTCTTGGATAGTTAACCTACTAACTGCAGCTGTGTGGCTAACTAGCCCCGTATAGGTGGTCAGTGATGAGGAGCCTGTGTGTGTTGGTGTGTGTGTCGGTGGTGTGTGCGCTCTTCCGGCCAATCACGTGCCAGTTCCCCCGGCTCTGCGCCACCTCCGAGGCCCTGCGTACCAAGCAGTGCTGCCCGGCGTGGGAGGGCGACGGCACCGTGTGCGGGGCCAGCTCCGGGCGGGGCTTCTGCGCGGACGTGGTGGTCTCCGACGAGCCCCACGGGCCCCAGTACCCCCACAGCGGCGTGGACGACCGCGAACGCTGGCCCCTGGCCTTCTACAACCGCACCTGCCGCTGCGCCGGGAACTACGGCGGCGTCGCCTGCGGAGAGTGTCGCTTCGGCTTCTCCGGCCCGGGCTGCTCGGCTCAGGCGGCGTCCGTGAGGCGGAGCGTCATGGCGATGTCGACGGCAGAGCAGCAGCGCTTCATCTCCTACCTCAACCTCGCCAAGAACACGGTGAGCCGGGATTACGTCATCGCCACGGGAACGCGGGCGCAGATGGGCCCCGAGGGAGAGACGCCCATGTTCTCCGAGGTGAACGTGTATGACCTCTTCGTGTGGATGCACTACTACGTGTCTCGCGACGCGCTGCTGGGCGGGCCCGGGAACGTGTGGCAGGATATCGACTTCGCCCACGAGTCCGCAGCCTTCGCGCCCTGGCACCGGGTGTTCCTGCTGCACTGGGAGAACGAGATCCGGAAGATGACGGGCGACTTTAACTTCACCATCCCTTACTGGGACTGGCGGGACGCACAGGCCTGTGATGTCTGCACCGACGCCCTGATGGGGGGGCGGAGCCCCCTCAACCCCAACCTGATCAGCCCTGCCTCTGTCTTCTCCTCCTGGAAGGTAGACATGTGTGTGTGTGTCTGTGTGTGTTTGATTTGAGTCTGTGGGTCTGCCCAGTGAACCAGACAAATGAAATGTGCTTCTGGTGTTTTATGTTTTTTTTTTTTTACTTTGCTCTGATCACTGTTCGCTAAAGTTTCAAAATGGAAACATTACCATCAATCTATATGTATTTCATCATTCAATATGTATTTAAATTACTTAAACAGACAGCCCATGTGAATCATGTAGACTTTCAGATATCAGTCATTTGGATTCGGCAATTGAGAAAATGTGTGTGTGTGCATGTGTGCGTGTGTAGGTGATCTGCACCCAGCCGGAAGACTATAATAATAGGGAGGTGTTGTGTAACACAACAGGGGAGGGGCCACTGTTGCGTAACCCTGGCAACCACGACCCGTCCCGCGTGAACAGACTGCCCACCTCCAGGGACGTTGACACTGTGATAGGACTCCCCGAGTACGAGACAGGAACCATGGACCGCAGCGCTGACATGAGCTTCAGAAACGCCCTGGAGGGTAGGAAAAGACACACACACTTAGGGTACACACACACACACACACAGGTACACACACACACACACACACACACGGGTACACACACACACATGGGTACACACACATACACGGGTACACACACACACGCGTACACACACACACACACGGGTACACACACACACACACGGGTACACACACACACACACGGGTACACACACATACACGGGTACACACACACACATGGGTACACACACACACGAGTACACACACACACCGACACACGAGTACACACACACGGGTACACACACAGACGCACACTCCATGAGCCTGTTGTTTCCGTGCCCCTGCAGGGTTTGCCAGCCCAGAGACGGGCATGGCGGTGACAGGGCAGAGCACCATGCACAACGCTCTGCACGTCTTCATGAACGGATCCATGTCCTCTGTCCAGGGCTCCGCCAACGACCCCATCTTCCTGCTGCACCACGCCTTTATAGACAGGTAACACCAGCGCACCACACACACACACACAAATACACGCGCACACACATACACAGACACACACAAACTACCCACTTCATTGTAGTGCGATAAATAGACTGAATTTCATCAGTCATGTTGACTAACATTAGCTAAAGCGAGATTGGGCTCATCATCATTTCCAGACAGTTACTCTAATTAGCTGAGCCCCCTGCAACAGCACTTCTAAAGCCCTGAGTCGTCGACACTCTGACAAAGCACATGATTAGCAAGTGAAAATGACTCGTAAGAGCGGGAGAGAGCGATCGCGCGAGAGACAGAGGGTAGACAGAGAGAGGAGAGATTAAGAGAGAACATACAGAGAATTGGACAGAGAGAGAGACAGACCGATTTAAAGAGTGAAAGTAGACAGCGAGAGAGAAGGAACAGCCCTTGTTAGTGTCTCTCATGAGAGGCTCCAGCGTAAATGCCAAAGCCATCTCCTCGTTGTATCTCTCCATTAAGTCTGTCCATCATGGAGTGAATGTCATCCGCTCCCAGGGGAAGAGATAATATAGAGCCACTCACAGACATTAACATGTCTCTGTCACTCTGGAACGTTTCTAATGGAACGCATCGGAGAGCCGCAACAGTGGGACGGAAGTCCGTGTCACGAGTCTGGCTGTGTCACACACACCGTAGGGTGTGTCACACACACCGTAGGCCCTTGGCTCCGCCCATCCGTCTGCAGCTGTAAACAGCGCTGTGAAGAACAACTGTCGTTCTGTAATCCTTTTGATGCGCTCCTCCGAGTGCCGCCGGGTAACGGACGACAAACGACGTAAAAAAAAAAAAAGATGGCTGACCCATGTTTCCTACCCTCCCCTCCCCACGCTCTCCTCTCTATCCCACCCCTCTCCTCCCCTCCCCACGCTCTCCCCTCTATCCCACCCCTCTCCTCCCTCAGTATCTTTGAGCGTTGGCTGAGGACACACCAGCCCCCTCGTACCCACTACCCCCAGACAAACGCTCCTATTGGCCACAACGACGGATACTACATGGTGCCCTTCCTGCCTCTGTACCGCAACGGTGACTACTTCCTGTCTAACAAGGCCCTCGGATATGAGTACGCCTACCTGCTCGACCCAGGTCAGTCATCCTGGCACACACACACACACACACGGCTACATTATTTAAGTACTCTTCTGCGGTCAGTGAAACAGCAGTGCACCGTAGCAGAGACAAAGATGTGTTGTGGTTAAGCAATCGTTCGCAGGCAACCATGGAACCGTGAGTGTTCCGTCATTCATCTGACCTGTCGGTGTGCTCGCCCTGTGTGTGCCGTCAGGCCAGAGGTTCGTCCAGGAGTTCCTGACCCCCTACCTGCAGCAGGCCCAGCAGATCTGGCAGTGGCTCCTGGGTGCCGGAATCCTCGGGGCCCTCATCGCCGGAATCGTAGCAACGGCGGTTGTCGTGGTGTTGAGGAGGCGGAGACTAAGCAGGAAGAGGGGTTCGGTGTTTGGGGAGAGACAGCCGCTTCTACACAGCAGCTCAGAGGAGGGATCGGCGTCCTATCAGACCACGCTGTAACACACACACGCATGCACACACACACACACACACTCAACAAAGACAATCCAGTCAAAGATGCCTGTTTTCTGAACTGGGAGGGATAGGGTAAGAAACACACATCATATCCTGCCCCCCCCCACCCACCCCCCCCACCCCCCCCCTGCTCTCCTCCTGTAGCTTTGTTCCCTGTCCACATCTACACACACACACACACAGACCCCCACCTTTCTCCTGTCCTCGTCCCCCTCTTTTAACTGCACCCCAACCTTTACAGAGTCACTGTGCTGCAGGTATGATAGCTATGACGGTGTTACTATGCCAACCAGAACTGAATGAACAAAGTAACGATGTCATTAAATGATAAGATGTTGAGTTTGTATATGGTGAATTAAATCAAAAAGCCTTAATTAATAACCATTGTGTGTGTGTGTGTGTGTGTGATTTGTCTGAGTGGGAACCAACATGTGTCTTCAAACACTGTGACATACAATTTATTTTTTTCTACAATTGAGTTGTAAAATTAAAATACCAAGACAGGAAACTGGAAAACCAACATGTTACACGTATGAACCATGTAGTACAACATCTTTTTTAATACTGGTTGCTTGTTAATCAAAAAAAAAAAAAAAAAAAATTATACAAAAACTCAAATTCAATATTTAAATATAAATAAAAAATAATAAGTTTATATGGTTGGTTGGTAGGATTTGGTTGAATGTATAAAACTGTTTGTGAAGGCTTGTGGGTATTCAGAATAACCCACAAATATGTTTTACCATTATAAATAAATGAAATCTAAAAATCCAACTTCCACTAAAGTGGATTTTTCTTCTCTCCACAATCCACAAAAATACTTTTTTTTTTTTTTTTTACAGAAAAATCTAAAATATTCCACAGGAATGTGGAATATATGTTAATCGTGAAAAAAAAAAGATGTTGCAGAATACGTCAGCCCTTCAAAAAAGCCCCGCCTCTCCGTAGGGGGAATCACCATGGCAACCACAGGAATGTGCTGGCCGGGCCGGAGGTTCATTCGGCCCGTTGATGTCACGTCCTGGTCTCTGTGTTCTCGTGTGCTCATGTGGAGTGCTGTCTGGAGTACACACTCCTGATGCAGTCACCAGCAATCACCCATCCTCTCTCTCCCATCCCTCTCTCCCATCCTCTCTCTCCCATCCCCTCTCCCATCCCCTCTCCCATCCCCTCTCCCATCCTCTCTCTCCCATCCCCTCTCCCATCCTGTCTCCCATCCTCTCTCTCCCATCCCCTCTCCCATCCCGTCTCCCATCCTCTCTCTCCCATCCTGTCTCCCATCCTCTCTCTCCCATCCCCTCTCCCATCCCGTCTCCCATCCTCTCTCTCCCATCCTGTCTCCCATCCTCTCTCTCCCATCCCCTCTCCCATCCCATCTCCCATCCTGTCTCCCATCCTGTCTCCCATCCTCTCTCTCCCATCCTCTCTCCCATCCCCTCTCCCATCCCCTCTCCCATCCCGTCTCCCATCCTGTCTCCCATCCTCTCTCTCCCATCCCGTCTCCCATCCTCTCTCTCCCATCCTCTCTCTCCCATCCTGTCTCCCATCCTCTCTCTCCCATCCTCTCTCTCCCATCCCCTCTCCCATCCTGTCTCCCATCCTCTCTCTCCCATCCTCTCTCTCCCATCCCGTCTCCCATCCTGTCTCTCCCATCCCCTCTCTCCAATCCTCTCTCCCAACCTCTCTCTCCAATCCTCTCTCCCAACCTCTCTCTCCCATCCTCTCTCTCCCATCCTCTCTCTCCCATCCTCTCTCTCCCATCCTCTCTCTCCCAACCTCTCTCTCCCAACCTCTCTCTCCCATCCTCTCTCTCCCATCCTCTCTCTCCAAACCTCTCTCTCCCATCCTCTCTCGACCATCCTCTCTCGTATGTGTCCCACATACAGAGAGAGGTTTGACAACCCACAGAAGGAGGAGGGGAGACAAGTGAGGGGAGACCAGTGAGGAGACCAGTGAGGAGACCAGTGAGGAGACCAGTGAGGCAATGAGAGAAGCTGGTCAGTACTCTGGGATGGAGGCTGGGGGTCGGGGGGTGAGGCTGGGTCGGTGCTCTGGGATGGAGGCTGGGGGCTGGGGGCAGGGCTGGGTCAGTGCTCTGGGATGGGGGCCGGGGGCAGGGCTGGGTCAGTGCTCTGGGATGGGGGCTGGGGGCAGGGCTGGGTCAGTGCTCTGGGATGGGGGCTGGGGGCAGGGCTGGGTCAGTGCTCTGGGATGGGGGCTGGGGGCAGGGCTGGGTCAGTGCTCTGGGATGGGGGCCGGGGGCAGGGCTGGGTCAGTGCTCTGGGATGGGGGCTGGGGGCAGGGCTGGGTCAGTGCTCTGGGATGGGGGCTGGGGGCAGGGCTGGGTCAGTGCTCTGGGCTCTGGTGGGTCTGGGTCGAGTTGGAGCTCAGATGAAGGACTCTTTGTTGAACTCGAACGTGGTTCCGGAGTACTGGTCAGAGTTACACAGTCTGTGGAGCATCTTGGAGAGACCTTTAGGTCCACAGCAGAAAACCCCTACTCGCTTACTATAAACACACACACACACACAGAAAAACACACACACACAGGATGTAGAGACAAAGGGCATTATGACAAGATGTATAAGACCAGAAGAAACCAACCAACTGAAACATCCAACCTGCCTACTCACTGCTTATTGGCCCTCCCAATTTCATCGAACAGCAGCTTCCACTTAGGTCGGCCAATCAGGATTCGGGAGCTGAGAAGGCGGTACTTCTCCTCAGACATGCTCTGGAAACAAACCATTTTTCGATGAAAATAAAACTTTCTGCGTTTTTGACAAACTGTAAATTTACCGTTGTGACAAACGCATTTTAACACCTTGCCATTCATACATAGTCAGTTCATCTCAGAGTAGCGCGATTCTCATTAGCGCTGTTGAAACAAAATACAACGTAAAAAATGCATTGTCTCTTTCTCTAATCTCCATCCAGGAACACCTTGCAGAGATAAACAAAAACCATGTGTTTTTCTAGGTAGTGTCTACTGGCTTCACTTGTTCCTCACAGTGTCCCCTGGCTGAGAGCACTGTGAAACAGATGCAGCCATGATGCAAAGTCCCTTGAATTGTGGCATTGTGAGAGAAACATTTTCAGTATTGCTGCAGTTTCAAGGCCAGAGAGGATGAATAGATCCACACACACGCTCACACACCCATCCACACCACCACTCAAACACACATGCATGTGCTTATGTACATGCACACGTACACACGCAACCACCCACACACGCCCACCATAAAAACACACATACACACACAACCACTCAAACACACACAACTTCCCTTACACACGCAAGTGTAGCGCACAACCTTTCTTAGATGTTTCACCCTGAGTTTGGAGAGGAAGCTCTGTGTGTTCTCTCTCGCCACAGAAACATACTCATGCTACAGACAAATAGAACGAGAGAGAGAGAGAGAGAGAGAGAGAGAGAGAGAGAGAGAGAGAGAGAGAGAGAGAGAGAGAGAGAGAGAGAGCAAGAGTGGAAGTGGAAGAGAGGGAGAGAGAACGAGATGGCATTTCCTTTCATGGATTCTGGGTTTCAGTGAACTTTTCTTCAGTCTTCTCTCCCTTGTAAAGCCTGCCCCCTGCTGGTCAGATGAATACTTGAACAATCAGATGGATGGTTAGATAGATGTCCTGTAGATCAGTGGTTCTCAATCCTGGTCCTCGGGGACCCCCTGCCCTGCATGTTTTAGACGTTTCCCTGCTCCAACACACCTGATTCAAATGAATGGGGACCCATTCATTTGAATCAGGTGTGTTGGAGCAGGGAAACGATCCACAATGACCATTGGACAGTCTCTCGCTCGATCTAAATACAAAATCCCCGATTTCCGGGAGATTGTAGAGCATTTGCGGGCGTCAGGGAGCCGCTATTGAAATGCGGGAGACTCCCGGACCTTCCGGGAGACTTGGGATGTCTGGACGATCCAAGTATTACTTTGCAATATGTGGGATGGCCTCCGGCCTCGTGGCTACGGCCGAACACCACCCGTGGGAATATCCCTTACCTACCCATCTCGCACGAGTACTATATTGCTTAATATAAGTGACTGCATCTGACTCACCTGCAGTCTGTCAGGTCTGGCTGAGGAAGAGGTGCAGGTTAAGGTAGTCTGGTCTGTTTTCCAGCCACAGCTACATGGAAACATACAGAGAATGGAACATTTACATTTTTACATTACATTTTACATGTTAGTCATTTAGCAGACGCTCTTATCCAGAGCGACTTACAGTAAGTACAGGGACATTCCCCCCGAGGCAAGTAGGGTGAAGTGCCTTGCCCAAGGACACAACGTCATTTGGCACGGCCGGGGAATCGAACTGGCGACCTTCAGATTACTAGCCCGACTCCCTCACCGACTCCCTCACCGCTCAGCCACCTGACTCCCATATCTCCTCTATCAACATGACCTATCTCACAATCTACACATACATTACAGCAGCCATTCTCGACTTTTTCCACTTTCATGGCCCACTTGCAGAGCTCAAATCGTTTTGCAGCCGCCCAACACATCCGTTCACTTCATTTGCGCTTATCACACACCACGGAAGCCAAACAGTTCGCTTTCACGGCTAAATGTATTTGAGCGACCAAAGAAGACAAAGTGTCCATCAGCGCCACAGTAAGCACACATTGTAAAGAGAAGTAACCTGCGTAACTACCACGGCAAGGCCTAGAACTTCCGGTGAAGTTAGAAACGTGATTTTTAATAAGCAGAACAGGTTATGTTAACCCTTAGCTATTGCTCTCTCTTAACCCTACACTCAGATTGTGCGGTTTCTCGCTTTTTTCCATCCGATAACAGGTCGCCCTCACGGAGATCTCTCCCGTTTCCAGATTTTTGTTAATAAAGCTAGTGAAATTTATCTTTTTTTTTTTAACTGAGCATTAAGACACAAAATGTATTCAATTCTTAATGCTCTTATATCTGAAATTTTACCTAATTTAAATTTGGTAAAAATGCTCAGACAGTGAGCACACTCCAGTCCTCTGACCCTTGACCCCCAGAGCTGACCTTGTGGTGCAGGGTGCACAGCAGCTCAGCAAACCAGTAGAAGGACTGGAGCTCCCTGCACACCCAAACAAAATACAGCCTCCTCAGTCTGAACGTCCTCCAGCCATCTCTGAGAAAGGAGGAGAGGGAGAGATGGATAGAGAGAGAGAGAAGGGGAGGGATGGAGAATGTGAGGTAGAAGCGGAAGGAGGCGGGAGAGGAAAAAAGGGGGAGGGAGAGGGTATGAAAAACTTGTATTTATAAATAGCAATAACCAATCAATTCCTTACACAGAGCAAGACAGCCACTTACAGCAGAGTGTGTAGCACGCAGGCGAATGGCGTGACTCCGATCCCGCCCGCCACACACAGACTGACCTCGTAGTTGAACACATCCTCTGACGGACTACCAAATGGACCATCCACGTACAGCCTACACACACCGGGGGCGGGACAACCACACAAAGCAGCAAATGAATAAGACAGAAACAGAGGAGGCCAATAAGAATGATCATCAGTGATTACAAACACACACAAACACACTCAACATAATTTGTCTTCAAACAATAACATGTCGTCTTACTGCTTCAAATACCTACAGAAATTTGCAATGGTGCCTTTCAACAAGAAATCCCCAACATTTCTAACGTGATTAGAAGGAGAAGGAGATGACTGATAAAGGCATTGGTTTGTATGTAATATTGGTCAGTTGGTCAACATTTCTGTTGAAACTGCTGAGGCTGTTTCTGTAATTCTGAGCTTTGCTTTCACTTTCCAGGAAACATTTCTACAGCTACCACTTTTTTTTGCTTCCTGAATTACTTATATCAATCTATAATATATATACATGTCAGGACTGCTAAAGAGGAAGTGGAAGCAGCTTCTTAACAAACTATTAAAGACTTCCTTTTTCTCACCCTGTATTCTCTTGTTGGTGGTCAACAACAATTTCATACTTTGAGCATCAGTCTCTGAGACAACAGAGCACCAGACAGCACCAAGAACCTGGTAGACTGAGACCAGTGCAGATCATGGAGATGTCAGACAACATCTACGCCAATGTTGAAGACCATGTGAAGTGCAGTGATCCAGGAGAAACTACAGGTACTAAACCATCAGGTAACACTGACTCACACTGACCTTAACACAATCACTTTATCTGCACAAGACACCTTGCCGTATTTGTATATTATAGCTATTCAATATTTTATGTTATTATTTTTTTTTTTAACATACTTTAGACCCTTAGTATTAGTTATACTTTGTACCTTTAGTATTAGTTAGACTTGTACACTACTTATTTAAGACTCTTATATGTTTAATGTATGCATCTTCCTGCCACAGTAAATTCTTTGTCTGTGTGAACTTTCATGGAAAATAAAACCAATTGTGATTCTGATTAAATCACAGAGTGATCTGTGTGGATCAATGTAATCTAGGGATCATTCCAGTGGAGGAGAAACGATGAACATCTTTGTCCTGGTTAGGTGGTGAGAGCAGGCGCTACAAGGCTGCTGTCCTGGGCTCGGCGCTGCTGTCTTTGCTTCTCCTGGTTGGGATCATAGTCTGCTGGACCTACAGTGAGTATTGGTTTTTACTCAAAGCTACCTCAGACACTAACGCTTAGCTGGAGATCACCTGGTCCTGTACCACATTGTATCCCAGAGATCACCTGGTCCTGTACCACATGGTATCCCAGAGATCACCTGGTCCTGTACCACATGGTATCCCAGAGATCACCTGGTCCTGTACCACATGGTATCCCAGAGATCACCTGGTCCTGTACCACATGGTATCCCAGAGATCACCTGGTCCTGTACCACATGGTATCCCAGATCCTGCATCTCTTCTTTCATCCCTAGATATGAACCTTTTTAGGAGAGGAGTGGCGAGTGGACAGGAGGTTGTTCTTTGCACCAGCAACATAGAGCCCAGGATGTTGATGTAAACCCTGATATTGAGTGCACTCACAGAGCTAAGGAGTGTTAAGATATTTCTCTTGTTCTGTTTTAGATAAAGAGATGGTGCACGGTTTAGAGGAGAGTCTCTTGAACCTGACTGAGGAGAGAGATCAGTTGAAGACCAGCCTCTTGAACCTGACTGAGGAGAGAGATCAGTTGAAGACTTGTTTGTCTCAAAACAGTGAGAAGCTTCTAAGTAGGGGTCGACCGATATGCGTATTTCAGGACCGATGCCGATACCGATTATTACAGATCAAGTAGACAGATAACCGATATTTTGACTCGGCCACGCCGATAATCGGCCCCTACTTCTAAGTTAGTCCCAAAATAGTAAATATGTCAATTATTTCAATAACCCCACACTGTGAAGGAGACATTTGACATATTTTTTGTTCACAGACCGATTTTGTCCTGATGGGTGGAGGAAGTTTAATGGAAGTTGTTACTTCCTGTCTGATGAGACACAACCCTGGGAGGACAGCAAGCAGGACTGCATGAGGAGAGGAGCTGACCTGGTGATCATAGAAAGCTCTGATGAACAGGTGTGTGTGTGGTCCTGTTTCCCTGTCTGATAGTAATCTATGAAAAACATTAACTTGCGCAAAAAAATATTGGGCCACACATATTCAAGAATTCTTTCAAGGGGTTTTTAGAGGGTTGAGGGTTATGGTTAAAATTAGTGCTCAGGCTTAGAATGATAATAAGGGTCATCATAGTGAATTGTTGGCCCTCACTAGGTTAGTAAAACAAGCATGTGTGTGTGTCTGGGGGGAAAGAGAAAATGAGGGAAGGAGCACAATCTATACTCACTGTATCACTGTAACTATCTGTAACTATCACTGTAAACCTCTGAACTTTCCATTGCAGAAGTTCATCAATTCCTTCTATGGTAAAAAATCCCATTGGATTGGTCTGAGTGACAGAGACACTGAGGGCAGCTGGAAGTGGGTAGATGGGACTGTACCCACCACAGCGTAAGAAACAACTGCCCCTCCCTACACTTCCTGTGTAACTCTCGTACCCTGTATAGGCGACAGCGTCTGTCTCATGGTTTACCAACCAAACTGTCACAACATTGTCTGTGTGCTTCTCTGCTGACCCCACAGGTACTGGAGGCAAGATCAGCCTGACAATGGAGATGGGGATCCCGTTTGGGGGGAGGAAGACTGTGCTTATATTGACTTTAATCACGGTACACCTGAAAGTAACTGGAATGATTTTTCTTGTACCTCTAAGAAAACATGGATCTGTGAGAAACTGGCTTGTCTAACATAGACCTGCATCCAGTACGTACCCCAGCCTTACTGTCTCATAAAGGATAGCTACAGGGTAGAATCCTATGTGAAGCATATTTTAAACAAAAGATAAATGTCTGTATGTGCACGTTACGTTCAGGAACATTGTCATTAACCCTTGAGACTGGCAGGATTAATAATGTCATTCCAGAGGAGGGAAGGCTTTGTCTGTTGTGTGAGCTTGGTGAAATTGAGAATTAAGTTTTAAAAATGTTTTACTGTCTTATGATGATGTAGGGGTTGCAGTTTTCTGTAAAATGTCCTCCATATATGTTAATTTGGTTAGATGAAACTGGATTCATGCTTCAGGAAGGGAACCTTTTTAGTAGCAGATTTTGTTTGGAATCTTGGGTAATTTAAGTAATTTTGTAATGCAATTTAAAGACATGTTTGACCACTGCAACGGTACTTTTTTGGTCTCGTAAACCCATGAGAGGTGGGGACTTTTGTACACAAAAATTAAATAATGAATCAATCACTCATTCCCCATTCAGTCAAGTCCTAACACCAAATATGCCATTCAGAGATATATTTGATAGCCTGTATTCAAATATAAAATATGATAAGCTATACAGTACTAATAACTATTGTCGGGTTTTATATTAATTTAACTAAAAACAAGGCCCTTGGGGTGAAGAAAGAGGGACAAACTGTACTTAATTTTAATTAAGTGAAAAAGGGAAGTATAAGGAAAGAGGAAGAGAGAAAGAAATACAGAATGAGAAGGAAGAGAGGCACACAAGGGACTGAGATCATCTATGACACAGTGAGAAGACACACACATCCTGCCCTCTCTGCACCAGCTGATCAAACACTTGTCTTCTGTGGAAGCCACACATCCAAACTCTTGAATCTATGCCCGCCAAATTTTGAACTGAAACAAGCTATTTCCTTTAGCGTCGGTTGTGAACTGAAAGTAAACTGTCAATTTAAACCTGGTTACAGTAGATAGCTACATTTAGAAGCCATGTTCCTAATGTTAGACCAGGTCTAGAGAGAGTTCCCCTGTCAACACCTGCTAACAGACTAACGTGACCACCACCTGGAGCAGATGCACGTCACACACACAGACACACACACACAGTGACTGTACTTAGCTGGAAGACAGTGTATTTAGTTTACAACAGGCCGTGTGAGAGGCGTAAGGGTTTGTCCATGTGGGGGCGCCACTGCACACTGCAGAACCCCACACTAAGAGAAAGGAAAAAAGGCATCGTTCCCATCACACACACACACACACACGCACACACACACACACACACAGGAAAAGCAAAGGAGCTAAGGTTAAGAGGTCATGACCTGTAACCTCTGTGTGATTTTGAGCTGTCATGGGAAATTATGTCAGCTGTGTCACTGGGTAAAAAAACACAGGAACACGCCCACGAGTCACACACACACTCACAAGAAATCTACAGAAAAACACATAAACACTACACCCGTGATACACACACACACACATTCACAACACACACTGCATGTATGAGCTTAGCCCCCCCCCCCCCCCCCCGCTCAACAACAACAGCATCAAAGCCACCAACCCCTCGCTTTTCACAAGCTCACCAAACATCCTCGCCGTTAAAACAACCCTGCACACACGTACACACACACACACCTGCACACACACACACCTGCACACACACACACCTGCACACACGTACACACACACACACCTGCACACACACCTGCACACACACACACCTGCACACACGTACACACACACCTGCACACACACACACCTGCACACACGTACACCTGCACACACGTACACACACACACACCTGCACACACACACACCTGCACACACGTACACACACACCTGCACACACACACACCTGCACACACGTACACACACACCTGCACACACACTATTACTCCTACTTTGGGTATGTCCTCTGTTGCACCATGGGAAGGATCTCTGATGCCACCCCTGGCCCAGGAAGCAACAGCTCCGTGAAGCGCTCTGAGGAGGAGAGGAGAGAGGGCTGGAAACAACATACAGTATACAGGGAGAGAGAGGTACAGTATACAGGGAGAGAGAGGTACAGTATACAGGGAGAGAGAGGTATAGTATACAGGGAGAGAGAGGTACAGTATACAGGGAGAGAGAGGTACAGTATACAGGGAGAGAGAGGCACAGTATACAGGGAGAGAGAGGTACAGTATACAGGGAGAGAGAGGTATAGTATACAGGGAGAGAGAGGTACAGTATACAGGGAGAGAGAGGTACAGTATACAGGGAGAGAGAGGCACAGTATACAGGGAGAGAGAGGTACAGTATACAGGGAGAGAGAGGTATAGTATACAGGAGAGAGAGGCACAGTATACAGGGAGAGAGAGGTACAGTATACAGGGAGAGAGAGGTACAGTATACAGGGAGAGAGAGGTACAGTATACAGGGAGAGAGAGGTACAGTATACAGGGAGAGAGAGGTACAGTATACAGGGAGAGAGAGGCACAGTATACAGGGAGAGAGAGGTATAGTATACAGGGAGAGAGAGGTACAGTATACAGGGAGAGAGAGGTACAGTATACAGGGAGAGAGAGGCACAGTATACAGGGAGAGAGAGGTATAGTATACAGGGAGAGAGAGGTATAGTATACAGGGAGAGAGAGGTACAGTATACAGGGAGAGAGAGGAGGACATTTAAAGGTTCTATGGGTTGTTATGGTTAGTTTGGGGTTGTGTTATGGTTAGTTTGGGGTTGTACTGAAGCTTTGTTTTATGCATCCTTACAGCATGATGTCATGGAAGTGGTCTTAGTTCACTGTGTGTGTGTGTGTGTGTGTATCTTTGTGCGTGTGTGTGAGGGAGAGAGAGACAGAAAGAGAACAACAGTGTACTTGTATGTCCAGGCTGGGCAGGTTAGGGCTGGGAGACCTGAAAGCTGAATCAGCAGTTTTGGGGGGAGGGTGACATGGTCTTGTCTCTCTCTCTCTCTCTCTCTCTCCAGAAGACAGGCATGTGTGTATGTGTGTGTGTGTGTTGTCTGCCCCTGTTCTACTACTGTGGGAGCCAGGACAGCCCTTAGGCTACTGCACAGAAGCTTCCGGAAACACACACACACAAACACACAAACTTCGGAAATGGTTTATCCCCAGAGAGGACGAGAGAGAGGAAATCAAAGCCAACGTCTCAAGACTGAGAGTTTGGTGCAGCTGAAACACTCACCAGTCCAGTCTCCCACCACGCGTAAGTGGACCCCAAACACCCCACTCTTCTCTGTGGGACACTACAAGCATAGGTGCACAGAATGAATATCACACACACACACAGCGTGGGCAAGCAAGCATACACACATCACACACACACACAGTCCTCTTTGCAGTGTTACGGCCCTCGGGGGCCTGTCTGCTTTCTGTGAGGGATTCTGTACCCCCCTCAAAATTCCCACTGCCGCACCAGGCTGGGACACGCTGCGAGGGCGTGTGTGTATGTGTGTGTGTGTGTGAGAGAGAGAGAGAGAGCTGTAGGCTGCAGAGAGATGTGTTGTTATGTCACATGTCTTAATAAAACATGTCTCTGTAGGAGTCCAGAGCAGAACTGTGTGTGTAGAGGAGGTATGTAGGGAGTGTGGAGGGCAGGGCAGTGTGGAGCTGTCAATCAACCCGTACCCCCCCCCCAACACACACACACACACCATCCCCCCCGGACTAAAGAAAGGACAGCATGTTCTCTGACAGGGATGGGGGGCATAGTTCTAGAGTGTGTGTTGTGTCACGTGTGAGGAATGTATGGGGGAAAGCACAAGCCCCCCCCCCCCCCACACACACACACATCCACGTCTGTGGAAAACATCACCCAATCAAGAGTTTAGTTTTTTCCTGAGGGGCTGCCGATTGGTGGATGATTGAGATGATGTCAATGATGACACCAGGATGACATACCGCTGTCAGCGTGAAGGGATGGTTCTCAAACGACGACACTGTCGGACAGTTCAGGACAACGTACTGGGAGAGGGAGGAGAGGGAGGAGAGAGAGAGAGAGAGAGAGAGAGAGAGAGAGAGAGAGGAGAGAGAGAGAGAGAGAGAGAGAGAGAGAGGAGAGAGAGAGAGAGAGAGAGAGAGAGAGAGAGAGAGAGAGAGAGAGAGAGAGCGAGAGAGAGTAAAAGAAGAGAGATCAATCCTCTGAATCTGATGGATCCTAAACTCTTTAAATGACCTGTCACTCACCTGCCCTGGGCGGGCGTTGAATTCCCTCTTCAACATGCGCACCTCTATGACATCACAAGGGTGTCGGAGAACGGTAACTATGGTGACGGGATCGCTGCTACGGATGTAACGGTAGAGTCTCTCGGCGCAGTACAGACACAGGGGCCCTGATATCCACAGCCAAGTCTGCAAACACACACACACACACACACACACACACACACACACACACGTACACATGCTCACATCCATGATAATTGCTCCCAGAGCAGTGTAAGGTTTTATGGGACCTCAGTGCTCGATAACGAGAATGTTCACACACACCGAGGCCTTGACGTGAGAAGATACACACTCTTTCCTCACAACCGCCCCCAACCTCCTCCTCCCTTACACACCCCTACAGACCCCCCTCATAAACCAGACCCACTCCTTTCAACGCTTCTCAATAGCCCACACTCACCATCCCCACACACACACACACGCACAAACACACGCACACACACACCTGGGGGTGGTGGGGTTGAAAGTGAGCCTCTTCTCCACAGCTCCTCTCAGGCCCGTCCCTTCGTTCCAGCTCCTCCCCCTGATGCTCTGAGGACGTCTGATTGGCTCTGAAGCAGCCAGGGGGGTGGGCTTCCACGTTGGTCTGGAACTTCAGAGCTCCCCTATTGGAGGAAAGACAGGAAGGGAAGGATGATTTTCTTGCCAAACAATTCATACATACACGTATAGTACAACAAAGGCAAACTACAATACTACTGCTGAGAATACTACTGAGTCATGTAATTCATGTAAGTCATGTCATTACAATACTGACTGTTCAAACGTACTGATAATGCTAGTCTGTTATGACCAAAACACCTACCCAATCACATGTACCAGCAGAATGAGATAAAACACTATGAAGAGGTTGTGGGTGTACCAGAAGATCTCATAGTTACACACTCTGGAACACAAAACACATGGTAAAGACCCAGCTTCTAGGCACACAGTCAGAACAACAAACCAAACACCCTCACAGCTTCTCTGATCCTGCGTGAGGAGCAGAGAAAGATCAACAGATAGGGCAGGGAGGGGGGAGGGAGGGAGGGAGGGGGGATGGGGAGAGGGAGGGAGGGGGGATGGGGAGAGGGAGGGGGGATGGGGAGAGGGGGGGAGGGAGGGAGGGAGGGAGGGGGAGAGGGGGAGAGGGGGAGAGGGAGGGAGGGGGAGAGGGAGGGAGGGAGGGGGGGAGAAGGAGGGAGGGGGAGAGGGAAGGAGGGAGGGAGGGAGGAGGGGGAGAGGGGGAGAGGGAGGGAGGGGGAGAGGGAGGGAGGGGGGGAGAAGGAGGGAGGGGAAGGAGGGAAGGAGGGAGGAGAGGGGGAGAGGGGGGAGGGAGGGAGGGAGGGAGGGAGGGAGGGAGGGAGGGAGGGAGGGAGGGAGGGAGGGGGAGAGGGGAGAGGGGGGAGAGGGGGGAGAGGGAGGGAGGGAACACCCTCCACACCACAGTTACAGGCCAGTGTGGGGGTCAACATTAAAGAGGTCAGTACACACAACACCCCCTAATCACCCCACCCCCCTACCAGACACCTCCAACGACAAACACCACAAACACTTCAAACATCCTGATCCACCTAGAGAACTCTGAACACACCCACTCTCAGAAGACAAGACAGACATCAGAACACACACACTCTGCCCCTGTGGGCCCCCTCATGTCTTTGGTGGCTAAAAGAGAACAGCACAAAACAGAACAGAACTAAATATAAGAAAAGAGATTAGAACAAAACAGAACTAGATATAAGAAAAGAGATTAGAACAAAACAGAACTAGATATAAGAAAAGAGATTAGAACAAAACAGAACTAGATATAAGAAAATAGATTAGAACAAAACAAAGCAGAAACTAAAAATAAGAGGATAGAGAGAGCACTGAATAGGGATGATGATGAAGATATAATTATAAAGTTGCTGGCGATGACATATCTCACCGTATGCAGTATGAGGAGGCTGTAAACATCAAGAAGAGGACGAGGACCAATAGGACGCCAGTAACCCCAGGAACTACATCGGTATGAACCAATAAACACACAGCACCAAAGATCAAGTCTGACATCGTTGTTTAGTTTAAATTGGGTTCCCAGGCTCTTTTCAGATGTTGATCTGGATTCTAAGGATGTACCCCAGACTGTGTGTGTGTGTGTGTGCGTGTGTGTGTGCATGTGCATGTGTGTGTGTGTGTGTGGTGTGTGTGGTGTGTGTGTGTGTGTGTGTGTGTGTGTGTGTGTGTGTGTGGTGTGTGTGTGTGGTGTTGTGTGTGTTGTGGTGCGTGTGGGTGTGCATGTGCATGTGTGTGTGTGTGTGTGTGTGTGCGTGTGTGTGTGTGTGTGTGTGTGCGTGCGGTGTGTGCGTGTGCATGTGTGTGTGTGTGTGTGTGTGTGTGTGTGTGTGTGTGTGTGTGGGTGCGTGTGCATAGTGTGTGTGTGTGTGTTGTGTGCGTGCGTGGGTGTGCGTGTGCATGTGGTGTGTGCGTGTGTGTGTTGATACAAAGTCAAATTTCCCTTCTGTCTCCTTTGGCATGCAGCCACTCTAATCTTAACACATTTGTCAGCTCATTGGTACCTGGATACCCCAGGCACACACACACACACACACCATATCCACAGGCAAAAAAAGACGTGTCCATGTGAAAATCGGACTCTTGGACTGACCTGGTGGTGAGGATGATGATTCTGGGGTCCTGCAGAAAAGACATTTGTGTGGAAGGTTACGGGATGTATTTGTGTGTGTGTGTGTGCGTGTAAGTGTATATGTGGAAGTGTGTGTGTGTGTATGTGTGTGTGTTCTCCCTCTCACCTCACCCCCTGTAGCGCGCGACGTTGAGAGCAGGGAACTCCTCTGAGTACTTGACGCTGAAGTTGACCAGGTTGGCCAGGTGAGCAGATACATGCACCACTGCAGAGCAGAGGAACCAAGGTCACGCAAACACACACCCCTACACGCGCACACTTACACACTCTCACACACACACCCCTACACGCGCACACTTACACACTCTCACACACACACTGCCTACACATGCACACTTACACACTCTCACACACTCTCACACACACACTGCTACACATGCACACTTACACACTCTCACACACACACTGCCTACACACGCACACTTACACACTCTCACACACACACTCCTACACACACACACTTACACAATCACACACACACACTGCTACACGCCCACACTTACACACTCACACACACTCCTAAACATGCACACTTACACACGCAAACACACACTCCTACACATGCACACTTACACACTCTTACACACACTCCTACACACGCACACTCACACACATGCAAACACATACATTCTCATGCACGTGCAATCAAACACAATTAAACACACACGTGCATACAAAACATACACACACATTTTACAAGGATGTTTAGAAGGACCGTAACAACCAATGCTCTGGATTCCCCGAGCACCACACACACACACACACACACACATCCATACACAGACACTCACACACCTTGACACACACCTCTGTGACATCATAGCTTAAATATGTTCCTCCATACAGCTGATAGAGAATGGGGGGGAGGGGTGGGGGGTGTAATTATAAAGACACTGAGGCCTTTCTTCCCCCCCGCTCCCCCTCCCCCTCTGATTCCTATCTGGGAACCCCCATCCCTTTCTTTTCCATTGTTCTGTGTGTGTGTGTGTGTGTGTGTGTGTGGTGTGTGTGTGTGTGTGTGTGTGTGTGTGTGTGAGATACACTGGTTGTCTCAGAACTTTGGAACTCTACAATCTCCCTTCTAATACGACAGCTACAGGAAGCAGCATGGGGGGTTATGGGAGAGGAGACAAAGAAGACAGTGGGAAGAGAGAAAGAGGGGCAGAGGGAGAGAGAGAGAGAGAGAGAGAGAGAGAGAGAGAGAGAGAGAGAGAGAGAGAGAGAGAGAGAGAGAGAGGAGGGAGAGAGGGAGAGAGAGAGAGAGCAGGAACAGAGAGGAAGAGATCTCCCATGACGTCAGAGGAATCAGTGGAGTAGCAGCTGTATGCTCATACTATCAAGTCTGCTTCCCATACAGGACATACACACACACACACACACACAAACACTATTGTCAGCAGATCCATCACAGCTGGTACCCCCGGAATGCAGAGCCAGTCGGGGTCAATTTGTCTTCCTCATCCCCTGTGGCCCACACACACACACATCCACTAAGAAATCAGTTTTCTATACACATGCAATAACACAAACACACACACACACTTACCAGAGAAGACACAGATGGCCACCCCACAAGCCACATGGAAGGTTTTACTCTTGTCCAGCAGTCTGCGTGTCTTCCTGCTCACCTGGAGGAGTGTGGGAGTCAGTAAGTGAGTGAGTGTTTCATAAAAGTTGAAGGCAGCATCTCTTCAAGACAAACAATCTTTTGTTGAGACCCAGCTACCAGTTAGACATGCCATACCCACCGCTCCCTCCCCTATCCATCTATCTCCTCCCTCTCCCCTGCTCTCTCTCTCTCTCTCTCTCTCTCCCTCCCTATCCATCTATCTCCTCCCTCTCCCCTGCTCTCTCTCTCTCTTCCTCTTCTCCTCTCTCTTCTTCTCTCCTCCCTCCCTCTCTACTTACCGCATGGGTTCCTCTGAGGTAGGTGAGCAGAGACCGACACATGGGCAGCAGGACCAGACTGCAGTTCAGGTTGAGCACTGATGCAGATGCACGGCTGACACACAACCCTAGCTGGACACATCCACACACACACACACACACGCACACACACACACACACACAGAAGCAACGGATAAACGCTCCTAGCATAAGACAATCCTTTATTCCATTCACATTCAGGGCTTCTGTACATACATACACACACACACACACACACACACACACACACACACACACACCCAGAAGCAACGGCTACATGCTCCTAGCATAAGACAATCTCTTACTCTATTCCCATTCATGGCTTCTGTACACCCACCCACACACACACACACACACTACAGAGCGTGTGCCATGCACAAACAGCTGTTAGTAGAACCACAGCAAAGAGAGATTTGATACCCTGTGTTCAGTACATTCCCCCAAACACACACTCGGGGACACACGCATGTGTGTGATCCTAGGCAAGCATTCTAAGCCAGCTGCATGCCCACACTTGCCCTCCTTCTCCTGTCCCTCAAAGCACAGGAGTTCAGGACACTGCTTGCATGACTGCCTTCAACACCTTATGTTTGGGGTTTAAGTTAGGGTTGGTATCAGGCTTCACCTTACAGAGACTCCAGAACTACGTACGAAAACATTGGGTGTTAGTTTGAAAATGTCAGCATGAGTCCTGCAGACAAAAAGTTGTTTCAGTGGCACACACTCGCAAGACACACACACGCTGACACACACGAACACAAGAACGTGTATACACACCAACTTGTGACAGCAATTAAGATGGAGTTATCTTGACCCAAGACCAACAGAATGGTATGTTTGACTGTAAGGAGCCAGGGGTCTAGACAAGCAGCTAACCCATATGGCTAAGATACAGTGTGTTAACGAAAAATCCTGTGTCCACCCACAACAATCAGTGGTTTCTTACCCCGAGCATCTTATGGAGGTAGAAGTATTGTTGTCCGCTGCAGTACGTCATGAACGTCCTCAAGAACAGCCAAGTGTTAACGCCAAGCCACATAATCTTGCAAAAATACACGCATAAACAGAGGTAAACAAAAAATATAGTTCGTGTAGAGAATGTGACTGGATAGCTATTTTATCCCACTTGTCTAGTATTCATCAGTCTTCGTGGTCAATACTCGGTGTCTGAAACTGTTTTATGTTTTACTTTTTATTGAACCTAGTTTTTAAACAAGAAAGGTCCATTTGTAAACCAGTTATCATTTACAATGACAACCACTTGTCAGATACAAATTGCAACGTTCCATTACAATATCTGTTCAACTGATTTCACAAAATCGTTGTAGCTATGTAAGCTAATCAAAGACTTGTCTCTGAAACTATTTATCTCACCAAAACCAAGTGCTTTCCTCCTTCGTTGGCGACCCAACTCTGGATTGACAGAGCCATGGTGTGGCCGGCAGTTTCGGAACACTACCAAATTCCAGTTTGGAAGTTTTCAATCCTGTTTAACCAACTATAAAATTCCTCCTCTTCGTTCCGCCACAAGTGCAGCAAAACCCCGTTCTCCTCTCGGTCACACTGGCATTCTGCGGATTCAATTATCCATTTATCAGTCCTTATACATTGTACCGGCGTCCTCGCACAGTGTGAAGAATGGGCTGTTAGTCAGACGGTCATTTTTGTCTCTGTCTCTCCACTCTCTTTCTCGCTCTCTTCCTCCACCCCCCTCCCTCATCTTTTTCTCAGTCTGTATCTAGTATGTGTCGATGGAGGGCGCCACCGCACTTCTCTACGTGCGTGCGTGCTTTGGTACAGCCCTGAGGTCCCCTGTAAAAGAAAACCGTCTGTCAGGTGTACCACCGTTTATTAGCAGATATTCATATGAATCAATATATCCTCGAGCAAAACTGATTATCTTAATGGTTTATTTCTATTTATCTTGTGTTCATCATATAAAAAAGAAAAAATATGTAAAAAGAAAAAAAATCGAAATGATAAATCACAAATCGTTTTCACCTATTCTTTACAAGAGTGGTTCTAAATTGTGTTGGTTAAGTTTAACATCGGGTCCAACCAAACCTTGGTAGTACAAATTGGGATCGTTTCCGTTAAACTGTAGGTTATTTTATTATCACGAAAACATTCTGCATAGCCTTCAGTTGAAATGCTTAATCATGACTTCGTCAACGACGCGTATCACGATAACACCCACATGGACTATAAGAACAAGTCGAGCTGTGACTGACCATAGCACACTTTAAAGATAAATTATGCTCATCTTATCTTCAACTATACGAAGAAAAGCTGTCCTGACTTATGAGTCACTTCCATCAAAGATACACGCTGCGGTGTCGCCATCATGTTGTTTTATCTGCTAGGGCGCTATGGGTATTATTTTTCAGGGAAATAATAAATAAGTGAAATAGTGCCTCCCAGATCCACTGTTCAAGTATAAAGGCTAGCCTACGTTACCCGTTCCACAGTTTGAGTACCACTATACGGCCCATCTAGTTTCTAAAACTCCGGGCATCCCGCAGGCAGTCATGTTGACGTTCGGCAGCCCATTTGCTGTCGAACGCAAGGGTCATTCCAGATCTTCACGCTCGAGCCCACTGCATGAATGTACCGAGCGCAGCCGCAGCTGTCCAGTGAGCAACAAGCGGTCATGCGCGACCAGTAGGTCAACTCCCATAGGAGTATAGGAAAACATGTCGGAATGTTTGATGATAATAGCCTATGTTATAATCTACAATCGGTCGATAGTGCCAGGCTACACTGTCGGTCACATGAGGGCGAGCTGATTTGAATATGCTACTTTAATTTAAGGGAGGTTATAAAGATCACTACTACGGTGGCCGTGTCAGCATACGGTCAAAGACCAAGGTGCGTTTATTGGCTACAGCAATTCTGTCAAGGCACCGCCAGACCGTCTCCCTCCCCCACCTCCCTCCCTATTCACACCCCCATTCGCTTCAGGACGACCTAACTGTCCACCACCCCTCTCCCTTGCTTGGAGTTTGTTACACGCATTGCTTTCACTTGCAGTGAGTTCGGAGTGCTGGACGATCACACAATGAGAAGCGAAAGCAGGCTCGTGCGGTGGATCGGTTACCTCACTGTCATAATTGCGATTTTGCTGCTCGGTTTCATCATAGGTGAGCTTAAGTCATGTCATACTGATGTTCGATAACTGAAAACGAAAGAAACTACCATTAATGTCGCAGCATTACATTTTTGACTGTGTTAATGTGTGTGTTTGCATGTCAATGGTGTTACGGTGCGTGTGTGTGCGCGCGTGTCTGTGCCTGCTGGTTGCTATCCTGTCACAGGTATGCCACATTCTACTACTTAATGCGTGGGGGTCTCACAACACGGTCGTCAGGACAACCCCCCTGGCCCATAGGTGACGGTCCTTGGGACATGTTGCATCTAGTTGTGTCACCATTCTGTGATCTGACCTTTAGGATCATAGTCATATTGTTCTACGGTACACCTAGACCAGGGGTGTTCAATCCTGGTCCTCGAGAGCCCCTGTCCTGCATGTTTTAGATGTTTCCCTGCTCCAGCACACCTGATTCAAATGAATGGGTTGTTCTCAAGCTCTGTGGAAGCCGGGTAATAACCATTGATGGCCTAGACCTCTAGGATGTTGCGGGCGTTAGGTGCTGAGATGTGAGACGCTCTGTCTGTTATGTGTGTATTTAAGGCTGGTTTTCCAGGCCGACCCAAACACACACGCAAGAAGATGGTTCCTCCAGTCGTTACCTCAGAGAGCTCCTGGACGAGATGCGACCGGAGAACATTAAAGAACATCTCAGGTAGGTTGGAGAACACACTGAGCCGATGTTGAAAGACACCCTCTCTCTCTTTTTCTCTCTCTTTTTCTCTCTCTCTTCTTCCCTCTTTCTCTTCTTCTCTCTCTCTTCTTCTCTCTCTCTCTTTTTCTCTCTCTCTCTTTTCCCCTCTCTCTCTTTTTCCCTCTCTCTCTTCTTCTCTCTCTCTCTTCTTCTCTCCCTCTCTTCTTCCCTCTCTCTCTTCTCTCTCTCTCTTCTTCTCTCTCTCATGTTTCTCTCTCATACTTTCTGCAGGAAGTTCACACGATTGCCCCACCTGGCTGGTACAAAGCAGAATTTGCTATTGGCTGAGCAGATCAAGGAGGACTGGCTTGCGTTTGGAGTGGACTCGGTAGAACTGGTGCCCTATGATGTGCTGCTGTCCTACCCTAACCAATTACAACCCAACTACATCTCTATAGTGGACTCACCGCTGGGAAATGAGGTACAAGCACACACAGGCATACAGACAGGCATACACACACACACACACACACACACACACACAAAGGGAACTCATTTACACCTACTAGTATTGTCTTTATCTTCTCCTTCCCCTCTCTCTCTCTCTCTCTCTCTCTCTCTCTCTCTCTCTCTCTCTCTCTCTCTCTCTCTCTCTCTCTCTCTACTCTCTCTCTCTCTCTCTCTCTCTCTCTCTCTCTCTCTCTCTAACTCTCGCTCTCTCTAACTCTCGTCCTCTCCAACTCTCTCTCTCTAACTCTCTCTCTCCAACACACACACACACACAGTGCTCTTTGTTTCTTGTTGAAACCGCAAGGCAGGCCAAGGTCCATTTATGCTGATAGTTACTGACATGATAATATGTTACATAGCATGTGTGTGCGCTCATGTGTTTGTGTGTGTGACAGAGAGATATATCAACAGTAAGTTTATTGCATCATGTAATATTAGTAACTGTGTATGGTGAAGTGCACCATGGGAGTTGTTATGACAGTGGTCTGTGATCTGCCAGGTGTTCAACACGTCTCTAGCAGAGCCTGTTCCAGAGGGCTATGAGCATGTGTCTGACATCGTACCTCCGTACAGCGCATTCTCAGCACAGGGGCGACCAGAGGTACACACACACACACACACACACACACACATGTACACACAGTCACACACAGAAACACACACACACTAACGCGCGGTGTATCCCAGGGTGACTTGGTGTATGTGAACTATGGTCGCACGGAGGACTTCTTTCAGTTGGAGCGAGAGATGGGGATCAACGTGAGCGGCAAAATCGTCATCGTCAGATACGGGAAGATATTCCGAGGCAACAAGGTAGAGAGGACTCCCACCAACAGGCCATTAGGGCTATTAATCAGAAGGTTGCCGGTTCGATTCCGGGCCGTGCAAAATGAACGTTGTGTCCTTGGGCAAGGCACTTCACCCTACTTGCCTCGCAGGGGGAATGTCCCCTGTACTTACTGTAAGTCGCTCTGGATAAGAGCGTCTGCTAAATGACTAAATGTAGATGGTATTCAGCTGGATGAACATTGGGTTACACAGTCAGGACTGTCTTTCAGGTGAAGAACGCCATGCTGGCTGGGGCCAGTGGGATCATCTTCTTTTCAGACCCAGCTGACTACTGTGCCCCAGGAGTGGAGGTACACAGCACCACACTGACTACACTACCCAGAATTCCCTTGGACTCAGCCATCATACAAACCACACTGACTACACTACCCAGAAGTCCCTCTGACTCAGCCATCATACAAACCACACTGACTACACTACCCAGAAGTATTTTTAATACCCAGATACCAAACCAGTGGTGCTATACTGAGTGGTTCTGAACACCTAATGTTGCTGCGTGTGGTTCTGGTGGGTCTGTGCAGACGTACCCCCGGGGGTGGAACCTACCAGGGGGTGGAGTCCAGCGGGGGCAACGTCCTCAACCTGAACGGAGCAGGAGACCCGCTCACACCAGGGTACCCTGCCAAAGGTGTGTCCAGCACAGAGAGAAGGAGAATGCATTACATTACCCACCCAGAGAGGGGGGGAGAGAGGGGTTGGGTATAGCTCAGCGGCAGAGAGAGGGGGGAGAGAGGGGTTGGGTATAGCTCAGCGCATTATCACATTACTATACATAATGTGTGGGTGGGTGTGTGCGCGTTTCTGACAGAGGTGTGTATAAGTGTATGTGCATTCGTGCACTAACTGTTTTTTCTTCAAACACAGAGTACACCTATAGAACCAGTAAAGAAGAAGGGGTGGGGCTTCCTAAGATTCCAGTGCATCCCATTGGCTACCATGATGCCATTCATCTGTTAAAGTGAGCATGAATACCACACGAGGTGTGAGCACATTCTGACAGACGAGCAGTAGGACACAGCTGACAGGAAGTGAGATCATTGACGATTTTACAGAGATGTACCTCACTTCCCTAAAACATTGTGTGATGTGACATCCAATAGGAATATGGGAGGAGAGATTCCACCCAATAACTGGAAAGGAGCGCTGAACATCTCTTATCGGATTGGGCCAGGCTTTACTGAAGGCTTCCAGGCCCAGTAAGTTCCTTTTACACCATTACATGCTCTCCTCTCCTCCCTTTTCCTCTCCTCCCTTTTCCTCTCCTCCCTTCTCCTCTCCTCCCTTCTCTTCTCCTCTCCTCCCTTCTCCTCTCTTCTCCTCCTTTCTTCTCCCTTCTCCTCTCAATTTTTTTTTCTCTATTCTTTCTCTTTGCTTTCGTCTTCAAAAGCCCTCTGGCCAGAAGCCCAGAGCAACAGAATAGAGGCCCTTGTATGTCCTGTGGGAAGCCTCCGATCCCTCCACACACACACACACAATGAGGGGGAGGACGTTTTCTACCACAAACAGTAATGTTGATAACAGAACAGAAAATAACAGAAATCCTGTGTGTGTGAACGTGTGTTTGTGCCTGTCCCAGGAAGGTCCGTATGAACATCCACACCAACAACGTGGTGACCTGCATCTACAACGTCATCGGGAGGGTCAGAGGGGCGGTGGAACCAGGTAGAACGTCATCGGGAGGGTCAGAGGGGCGGTGGAACCAGGTAGAACGTCATCGGGAGGGTCAGAGGGGCGGTGGAACCAGGTAGAACGTCATCGGGAGGGTCAGAGGGGCGGTGGAACCAGGTAGAACGTCATCGGGAGGGTCAGAGGGGCGGTGGAACCAGGTAGAACGTCATCGGGAGGGTCAGAGGGGCGGTGGAACCAGGTAGAACGTCATCGGGAGGGTCAGAGGGGCGGTGGAACCAGGTAGAACGTCATCGGGAGGGTCAGAGGGGCGGTGGAACCAGGTAGAACGTCATCGGGAGGGTCAGAGGGGCGGTGGAACCAGGTAGAACGTCATCGGGAGGGTCAGAGGGGCGGTGGAACCAGGTAGAACGTCATCGGGAGGGTCAGAGGGGCGGTGGAACCAGGTAGAACGTCATCGGGAGGGTCAGAGGGGCGGTGGAACCAGGTAGAACGTCATCGGGAGGGTCAGAGGGGCGGTGGAACCAGGTAGAACGTCATCGGGAGGGTCAGAGGGGCGGTGGAACCAGGTAGAACGTCATCGGGAGGGTCAGAGGGGCGGTGGAACCAGGTAGAACGTCATCGGGAGGGTCAGAGGGGCGGTGGAACCAGGTAGAACGTCATCGGGAGGGTCAGAGGGGCGGTGGAACCAGGTAGAACGTCATCGGGAGGGTCAGAGGGGCGGTGGAACCAGGTAGAACGTCATCGGGAGGGTCAGAGGGGCGGTGGAACCAGGTAGAACGTCATCGGGAGGGTCAGAGGGGCGGTGGAACCAGGTAGAACGTCACACATCCTCCCCTGACCCCGCAGAGACACCCTGCTGACTCATAACTCTCCACCAGAGAGATCCAGTCCAGAAGTGCTATCACTTACAGCAGCATCTTAACTACATAGCTAAACCCTCCCAACAGTGGGAGTTAAGATTCCTGAACAGTTATTTGCCTGCTGTTTGGCAACGAGCAGCCTGGACTGGCTGAGGGAAGTGTGGGAGTGTTTGCTCTGATGTTGGACCCCTCCCTTCCTAAAACAACATGTTTCCATGGTGACCAGATCGCTACGTGATCCTGGGGGGGCACCGTGATGCCTGGGTGTTCGGGGGGATCGATCCGACCTCTGGAGCCGCTGTGGTGCATGAGACTGTGAGGAGCGCTGGGAGACTGCTCACAAGAGGTGTGTTAGGGGGGCACACACACACACACATATCAACACACTCAGTTTCTTTGGAAGTAATGGGTTGCATACCAATAGTGTGTGTGTGTGTGGTTCTGTAGGCTGGAGGCCCAGAAGGACTGTAGTATTTGCCAGCTGGGATGCAGAAGAGTTTGGCCTTCTAGGATCCACAGAGTGGGCTGAGGTAACAGACAGACACACACACACACACACACCCACACACACACACACACACGTACACACAGTACACACCAGTCGTTTTTCAACACACACACACAAGCTCATTTACATTTAGTCATTTAGCAGACGCTCTTATCCAGAGTGACTTACAGTAAGTACAGGGACATTCCCCCCCGAGGCAAGTAGGGTGAAGTGCCTTGCCCAAGGACACAACGTCATTTTGGCACGGCCGGGAATCGAACTGGCAACCTTCAGATTACTAGCCCGCTTCCCTACCCGCTCAGCCACCTGACTCCCCTACACACACATACCCACACACATGCACACACACACACACACACACACACACACACACACACACACACACACACACACACACACACACACACACGTAGCAGTAGGACACAGCTGTAAACGCATTCTCCCAACTGTGTAGGACAATGCTAAACTACTCCAGGAAAGGGCGGTGGCCTACATCAATGCAGACTCAGCCATAGAAGGTGAGACTGTGTGTGTGTGTGTTGAAAAACGACTGCTTCTAGTAGGTAAAAGAGAGAGCAGGTTGTGACTGTGTGTGTTGCAGGTATGTATACTCTGAGGGTAGACTGCACTCCCTCTCTGCACACTCTGGTATACGACCTCACTAAAGAGGTACGTCAGTCAAACCTGGAATATAACAAACACTGTTCCTCATTTAACATGTGTTTTATAAACAAGTGTTCCTGTACATCTAATCCTGGCTGTGGTTATGTGGACAGATTGCTAGTCCAGAGGAGGGAGAGGAAGGCATGTCTCTTTATGAGAGCTGGCACAAACGCGACAACTGGACTAGCGACCGCGATGCTCCCAGGTGAGCCCCGCCCCCTTCCTCTGCCGTCTCCCAAGCTAGTCCCCCTCTACGTACTGATGTGGACTTCATGAGAGGAACAGGCACATATCTGTTTTCCCTCCTAAATCTTTTTTTATAATGATGAATTCATTTAGCAGACGCTTTCATCT
Organism: Thaleichthys pacificus; assembly: GCA_023658055.1. NCBI lineage: Eukaryota > Metazoa > Chordata > Actinopteri > Osmeriformes > Osmeridae > Thaleichthys > Thaleichthys pacificus. The sequence goes on along the minus strand of CM042852.1, from coordinate 14,547,211 downwards.
GAAGTGAACCGCAAGCGGGGATTTGACCTTGTGACGTCTTCCTCTGCAGTCTGCATGTCCTGCCGCTGAGCTATACCCTACCCCTCTCGCCCCCCTCTCTCTGCCGCTGAGCTATACCCAACCCCTCTCTGCCCCCTCTCTCTGCCACTGAGCTATACCCTACCCCTCTCTCCCCCCTCTCTCTGCCACTGAGCTATACCCTACCCCTCTCTCCCCCTCTCTGCCACTGAGCTATACCCTACACCTCTCTCCCCCCTCTCTCTGCCACTGAGCTATACCCAACCCCTCTCTCCCCCCTCTCTCTGCCACTGAGCTATACCCAACCCCTCTCTCCCCCCTCTCTCTGCCACTGAGCTATACCCTACCCCTCTCTCCCCCCTCTCTCTGCCGCTGAGCTATACCCAACCCCTCTCTCCCCCCTCTCTCTTCCCTCTCTCTCTGCAGGATTAGTAAATTGGGTTCAGGCAGTGACTTTGAGGCCTATTTCATCCGTCTGGGCATCGCTGCAGGCAGGGCCAGATACACCAAGAACAGGGTAAGCCTCAGAGACACTGCCTCTCTGATCTGCAGTTAAGATGAATTGTGAATATCTTTATCTGTGTGTGTGTGTGTGTGTGTGTGTGTGTGTAGAAGACAGAGAGGTACAGTAGCTACCCAGTGTACCACAGTGTCTATGAGACATTTGAGCTGGTGGAGAAGTTCTATGACCCGACCTTCCGGAAGCTTCAAGCCGTTGCTCGGGTGAGAGCCGGCCTCGTCTTCCGATTGGCTGACTCCCTGTTGCTGCCCCTGGACGTCCGAGAGTACGCTCAGGCGTTGGGGAAGTACGCCCAAACCATCGCTCAGCTGGGGAAGAGACACCCTGACGAGCTTGTTGCATACAGAGTGACGTTTGGTAAGGCATGATCAACACACACACACATTTTCTCTCACACACACACACACACACACACACACACACACACACACACACACACACACACACACACATACTAACATTTTTATTGTGTTTGTCCAGATTCCTTGTTTTCTGCAGTGGAGAACTTCACTGTAGCAGCCACAGACTTCCATGATCGTCTGAAAACATTGGACAGGACAGAGTAAGTGTGTCTGTATACATGGTACATAAATGGTCGATTGACTGCACTCATAAAGCGCATTTTAGCTCCACCTAGCGGCACCCCCAAAGCGCTTTTACATTTGCCACTCATTCACGCCTTCACACACTCACACTGACGACGGCAGAGATGCCATGCAAGGCACTGGCCGGGGTGTGTGTGTGTGTGTATCACTGATTGAGTTGTGTGTGTGTATCACTGATTGAGTTGTGTGTGTGTGTGTGTGTGTGTGTGTTTCTCAGCTCCCTCCAGGTGCGTATGGTGAATGACCAGCTGATGTATCTGGAAAGAGCCTTCATCGACCCACTGGGCTTACCTGGTAGACCCTTCTACAGGCAAGTAACACACACATACACAGGGAGTCAGGTGGCTGAGCAGTTAGGGAATCGGGCTAGTAAAAAGAAGGTTGCTGGTTCGATTCCCCGCTGTGCAAAAAATGACGTTGTGTCCTTGGGCAAGGTACTTCACCCTACTTGCCTCGGGGGAATGTCCCTGTACTTACTGTAAGTCGCTCTGGATAAGAGCGTCTGCTAAATGACTAAATGTAAATGTAATGTAAATGTATATACACGCGTACACCAAGATTATGTTCTCTCATCTATAAATTAACATGTCCTCCATCCCATTCCTCTCTACCCTCCTCCCCCCAGACATGTGATCTTTGCCCCCAGCAGCCATAACAAGTATGCAGGCGAGTCTTTCCCCGGCATCTATGATTCGCTGTTTGACATAGAACACGCAGCCAATCCAGAGAAGGCATGGGAGGAAGTGAGGCGTCAAATCAGTATTGCAGCTTTTACTGTGCATGCTGCTGGCATGACACTCACACCTCCTGCCTGATCTACACACACACACACACACACACACACACACACACACACACACACACACACACACACACACACACACACCTCCTCCCTGAACATTCAAACACACACACACCTCCTCCCTGAACATTCAAACACACACACACACCTCCTCCCTGAACATTCAAACACACACACACCTCCTCCCTGAACATTCAAACACACACACACCTCCTCCCTGAACATTCAAACACACACACACCTCCTCCCTGAACATTCAAACACACACACACACACACTTCCTCCCTGAACATTCAAACACACACACACCTCCTCCCTGAACATTCAAACACACACACACTTCCTCCCTGAACATTCAAACACACACCTCCTCCCTGAACATTCAAACACACACACACCTCCTCCCTGAACATTCAAACACACACACACATCCTCCCTGAACATTCAAACACACACACACACCTCCTCCCTGAACATTCAAACACACACATCCAAAGCCCTTCACCATGTCTGTCCAGAATAAAGCTGTTGTTTTTTTAACTCCTGGTTTGTACATCTCTTTCTCCACGGCTGAAACGACAGGAGTCTCATGGTGCAGGTTAACGTTACGTCCGTGTTCACATTGAGCAGGTTTACACAGGCTGTATGAACCCTGTAATGATCTCTGCCTAGAGGTCGACACGGTGATGTCACTTCCAGGTTTTGTGCTGAGTTTGCAAAGTTGATTTTTCTATCTGGAAGATATGAGTCACTAACTCCCTAACACTTGTTATCCTCTATGAGCTTCTAGATAAAGAAAATCAACAGTTTACCCATTTCATAAATAAAAATGATGCTTGGTGGTTTTCTTTCTTTCGTTACATTAGCCATGTGGGTCCTGTTATTGGCCGTTCAACCACTTTCTATAGAGTAATGTCAAGTGTGACGATGCGTAAGACATAGAGCTACTCCACACATGGGCAGCGGCAGGGTAAGGCTGGTCGGGCTACAGCCACACCAAGAATTGTGTCCCTAGCCCCTCCATGAAACAAGCAAGAACATTGTGTATTCTATTGTGTATGTATTCACATTGAAATTCAGACTTTGATTTGAGCCCCCATGACTGTATGGATTACTTAAATAGTGTTGCAAATAACCTAGACCCATGTCAGAATGTCAAAATGCCAAAACACAAGGTCAAGTTCAGTTTGGGAAGGTTAATTTGCAATTCGGGATGGTACATTTCTAACGTTATGGTTAGAACAAGGCATTTGTCTGTAATTCTGTGGAGAGCTTTTGCTCAACTTGATGACTCTCACACCCCATTGTGTAACTTACCCTTTTTAGCATTGCTAGTCATATGTTGATAAGGGTCAAGATTTGGTCTGATTTGGTTGTCCTTGGTTAAAAAGAGAATGGTGTAGCATTGTTCTGTGGATTCTTGATCTCCTGAGACCTTCTCCTCAGCTCTCCTTCCTCACATCTTGCTTTCTATCTCTGGTTTACAATAATCATGGTAGTGTAGGTAAGAGTTAACCTTCATTTTGTAACATGTTTGCCTTGTAATTGATTTCATTCATTTGCAATGTTATTAAATGTTTATTTAATCTAACCTTACTTTGACCATTCTTGCTATGATTTAACCCATAAAGTCAAATAACTGTAATTATATTGTTATTGGCATTATTTGGTTCATGCTAATACACTGTTCAGTTTCCAATCTTCCTTTAAACCATAGGGGAATTCGTTTTGGTTGTTTGGCCAATATTTAACCCCCTACACTCTCACTGTCCAGTAAACATTTCTACAGATACCCCTTTTTTTGCTTCCAGAACTACTTGAAATCTAGAAATCTAAACCTGGGTGTCTTTCTATAAAATGCATGAGTATACATGTCAGGACTGCTAAAGAGGAAGTGGTCTTAGGGTGGAGGCAGCTTCTTAACCTTTTTACTTCCCTTTTTTTTCTCACAAAATTATCTTGTTGGTTTATCAGAAACAATTTCACAATTTTTCACAATATATTTTTGAGCATCAGTCTCTGACACCACAGAGCCCCAGACAGCACCAAGCATCTGGTAGTCCGAGACCAGTGCAGGTCATGGACATGTCAGGCATCTACGCCAATGTTGAAAACCATGTACAGTTCAGAGATCCAGGAGAAACTACAGGTACTAAACCATCAGGTAAATCACAGAGTGATCTGTGCGGATCAATGTAATCTAGGGATCATTCCAGTGGAGGAGAAACGATGAACATCTTTGTCCTGGTTAGGTGGTGAGAGCAGGCGCTACAAGGCTGCTGTCCTGGGCTCGGCGCTGCTGTCTTTGCTTCTCCTGGTTGGGATCATAGTCTGCTGGACCTACAGTGAGTATTGGTTTTTACTCAAAGCTACCTCAGACACAGGGTAACACTTACCTGGAGATCACCTGGTCCTGTACCACATGGTATCCCAGAGATCACCTGGTCCTGTACCACATGGTATCCCAGAGATCACCTGGTCCTGTACCACATGGTATCCCAGAGATCACCTGGTCCTGGGTTGTTCTTTGCACCAGCAACATAGAGCCCAGGATGTTGATGTAAACCCTGATATTGAGTGCACTCACAGAGCTAAGGAGTGTTAAGATATTTCTCTTGTTCTGTTTTAGATAAAGTGATGGTGCACGGTTTAGAGGAGAGTCTCTTGAACCTGACTGAGGAGAGAGATCAGTTGAAGACTTGTTTGTCTCAAAACGGTGAGAAGCTTCTAAGTTAGTCCCAAATAGCTAAACGCTGTCCTTGAGAGTCCTTGTGTCAGTTATTTCAATAACCCCACACTGTGAAGGAGACATTTGACATCTCTCTTGTTCACAGAACGATCTTGTCCTGATGGGTGGAGGACGTTTGGTAACAGTTGTTACTTCCTCTCTGGTGAAATACAATCCTGGGAGGACAGCAGGCAGTACTGCATGAGGAGAGGAGCTGACCTGGTGATCATAGAAAGCTCTGATGAACAGGTGTGTGTGTGGTCCTGTTTCCCTGTCTGATAGTAATCTATGAAAAACATTACCTTGCGGATCAATTTTCTTGGGCCCCAGATCTTCAATAATTCTTTCAAGGGTTTTTTAGAGGGTTGAGGGTATGGTTAAAATTAGTGTCAGGGTTAGAATTATATTAAGGGTCATCATAGTGGATTGTCAGCCCTCACTAGGTTAGTAAAACAAGCATGTGTGTGTGTCTGGGGGGAAAGAGAAAATGAGGGGAGGAGCACAATCTATACTCACTGTATCACTGTAACTATCTGTAACTATCACTGTAAACCTCTGAACTTTCCATTGCAGAAGTTCATCTCTTCCATCTCAGGTAACAAATCCCCTTGGATTGGTCTGAGTGACAGAGACACTGAGGGCAGCTGGAAGTGGGTAGATGGGACTGTACCCACCACAGCGTAAGAAACAACTGCTCTTCTTTCCCTACACTTCCTGTGTCACTCTCATACCCTGACTGGAATGATATCTCTTGTATGAAGGCTGCTGTCTGCTCTGTGAGAGAACACCTCACCAGTTGCTCCTGTTCTGCTTCTGCTTCTGCTTCTGCTTCTGTCTCTCCCTCTCCCTCTCCCTCTCCCTCTCCCTCTCCCTCCCCCTCCCCCTGTATAGGCGACAGCGTCTGTCTCATGGTTTACCAACCAAACTGTCACAACATTGTCTGTGTGCTTGTCTGCTGACCCCACAGGTACTGGATTCCATATCAGCCTGACAATGGAAGCAGAGATCCCAAGTACGGGGAGGAAGACTGTGCTCATATTCAATTCAACTCCAGTCCCAAAAGTAACTGGAATGATTTCTCTTGTACCACCTAATAAAACATGGATCTGTGAGAAACTGGCTTGTCTAACATAGACCTGCATCCAGTACGATACCCCAGCCTTACTGTCTCATAAAGGATAGCTACAGGGTAGAATCCTATGTGAAGCATATTTTAAACAAAAGATAAATGTCTGTATGTGCACGTTACGTTCAGGAACATTGTCATTAACCCTTAAGACTGGCAGGATTAAAAATGTTATTCCAGAGGAGGGAAGGCTTTGTCTGTTGTGTAAGACGAATGGTGAAATTGAGAATTAAGTTTAAAAATTGTTATGATGATGATGGGGTTGCAGTTTTCAGTAAAATGTCCTCCATATATGTTAATTTGGTTAGATGAAACTGGATTTATGCTTCAGGATGAGAACCTTTTTAGTAGCAGATTTTGTTTGTAATCTTGGGGGGGGAAAATATAATATTTAGTGTAAGACTGAGCTGTAAGGTAATTTAAGTAATTTTGTAATGAAATGAATGTAATGAAGACATGTTTGACCACTGCAACGGTACTTTTTTGGTCTCCTAAACCCATGAGAGGTGGGGACTTTTGTACAAGAAACAAAAATAAAATAATGAATCAATCACTCATTTCCCATTCAGTCAAGTCCTAACAATATTGCATTCAGAGATAAATTTGCTAGCCTATATTTATCAAATATAAAATATGCAGTACCAATAACTATCGTCAGGTTTTATATGAATTTAACTCAAAACAAGGCCCTTGGGGTGAAGAAAGAGAGATAAGCTGTACTTGTGAAAAAGGGAAGTATAAAGAAAAATAGAGAAAGAAATACAGAATGAGAAGGAAGAGAGGCACACAAGGGACTGAGATCATCTATGATCATCATCTCCTCCAGACTCAGACACAGTGAGAAGACACACACATCCTGCCCTCTCTGCACCAGCTGATCAAACACTTGTCTTCTGTGGAAGCCACACATCCAAACTCTTGAATCTATGCCCGCCGAATTTTGAACTGAAACAAGCTATTTCCTTTAACGGTTGAACCTCTAAACTTTGAATTTAAACCTGGTTACAGTAGATGGCTACATTTAGAAGCCAACATGTTCCTGAATGTTAGACCAGGTCTAGAGAGAGTTCCCCTGTCAACACCTGCTAACAGACTAACGTGACCACCACCTGGAGCAGATGCACATCACCAGGGCCAGCCCAAGCCTTTATGGGGCCTTAAGCAGAATTGATTAGGGGGCGCCTCCGAATTTGTATAATTATCATTAACATCATATATATAATTTTTAAATTAAGCTGTAATTTCATGTGCTCCTGGGGGCCCTCTGGTGTCCCTAAGCAGCCGCTTAGTTCGCTTATGCCTTGGGCCGGCTCTGCACATCACACACACACACAGTGACTGTACTCAGCTGGAAGACAGTGTATTTGGTTTCCAACAGGCCGTGTGAGAGGCGTAAGGGTTTGTCCATGTGGGGGCGCCACCACACACAGTCCAAAGGTTTTGTGCTGAGTTTGCAAAGTTAATTTTTCTATGTGGAAAATATGGGTCACTAACCCGGTAACACTTGTTATGCTCTATGAGGTTCTAGATAAAGACATTTTGATGTTTTGTGTTTTTTTGTAGTTATTTTTTGGGGGTCAGTTACATTAGCCATGTGGGTCCTGTTATTGGCCGTTCAACCACTTTCTATAGAGTAATGTCAAGTGTGACGATGCGTAAGACATAGAGCTACTCCACACATGGGCAGCGGCAGGGTAAGGCTGGTCGGGCTACAGCCACACCAAGAATTGTGTTAGCCCCTCCATGAAACAAGCAAGAACATTGTGTATTCTATTGTGTATGTATTCACATTGAAATTCAGACTTTGATTTGAGCCCCCATGACTGTATGGATTACTTAAATAGTGCTGCAAATAACCTAGACCCATGTCAGAATGTCAAAATGCAAAAACACAAGAATATACATTTTTGGGACAGGTCAAGTTCAGTTTGGGACGGTTCATTTTGCACTTCGGGACGGTACTGGGACAGTGAGGAAAAAGGTTAGTTACGAGCCCAGTTCACCACTCAAGTAAATGTATTACTTTTATAGATCATTGATTGCATTCACACTTCAATCACTTAAACGGGTTGATCATCATGTACTCACAAGATTAAAATCGTATTCCTATATGTTGGTCTATAAAACTAGTGTAGGTCAACACCGTGTCAAAGCCTTCACATAGTGACAGTGTGTGGTTTGGTGTTGTGGCTTTGTGTCTCCAGGTTTCAGCATAAACACTTTCCCAAGTCCCAATATAAAAATGCTAAGAGGATACTCATGTGTCAGCGGTCTGAGCCATGCGCCACAGGAAGTCCTCCCCTGGTCCGGTCAGTCATCAGACTGTGTCAGCTCTCTGAAGCACTCCTCCAGGTTGGCCTGTCTCTCGGGCTCTGCGCTTTCCATCCTCTTCTGCAGCAGCCTGGCCGCCTCCTCCAGCCCCTTCACCAGAGGGGTGTCGTGCTCGAAGAAGATCCCCCGCAGCATGTCTTTGCTGTTGATCCTCTGGGCCATGCCGCACAGGAAGCGCAGGAACATCTCGTATCGGCCGAAAGGCGCACTCAGGGTTCGGTCGACGGCGCTGCGGAGCAGGTCGACCATGGCACGGTCCTTGACGAGGCGGGAGATGATGCGGGATGGGTCGAGCACATTCTTCCCCTCCGCGCGGAAGTTCATGAACACATAGAGGGCTGCCATGAACTCCTGGGGATGACATCACAATTACAGTTTACAGGGGGGAGGGCAAGAATGTATTCAAACTGTCATATTCTGATTCAGAAATAATCCATAAGCAATAAATGAAGCAACAAACCGTCACGAACTGACCCCGACATAATCAGAATATTTTTAAGCAAGCAAGAATGCAATGACATCACGTGCTTGACGCAAACATGCTCAGCAGGCAGCACAAGCAGGACCAGTTTCTGTCCTTTCAGAGGTTCAGGGGTTGCTACCTGGAAGGTGTAGTGGATGAAACTGAATGTCCGCCTCTTGTTCGACTCTGGTGGCAGCTCGGTCACGATGCCAGAGTGCACAGCCACCTCCTCCACGGTCAGAGAGTAATCCCTCATGTCCTCCTCGTGGAACACAGGACGACCCTTCTCCAGGAGCTTAAAAGCCATCTTGCCCAGCTTTTTCAAGAACTCTCTGTCAGGTCTCCTGCCAGGTCTGAGAAAAACAGAAAACCAACAACAACAACAACAAAAAAAGGAGAGAGACAGAGGGGAAAAATAGAAAAGGACAGTCACGAATAAATCATTGCCGCCGCTGGCACGAGTACTGATCAAAGCGACCAATCAGAACCTGGTAGTTTTGCGGGGCCCCAGTAGTATTTCTCCAGCCTGCGATTGGTCTGAAGAATCACGTGGTGAACATAGAAGGGTGTCAGCTTGGGGGGCTTGTCTCCAGTAGTGATCTTCGTTCTGGAATCCCCTCTCGAAGATCATGGAGACGATCCAGCACATGAAGGGCATCTGGCACAGGTCGTACAGCGGGGGCAAGATCTTCATCTGGCTGATGATCTGAGCAGCTAGTTCCTTGTCTGTGTAGCGTTTGGTCAGGAACTCCTCCTTCAACTCATTACTGGACGAGGGATGGATGAAACGCACTTCAACACCACACTGGTTTAGGCCATTCGTTGCTAATCCACCCCCCCCCCCCCCCACACACACACACACACGCACACACACACACACCCTACCTGTAGCCCTGTATCTCGTACACCTTGTGTAGGTACTCTCTAGGTATCTGAGAGGTAGTGGCACGCCTGCCAGTGACCCAGACCAGGGAGGAGGGCATCAGAGACCCTCGGATCAGGTTCACCAATAGGGTGTCTACTGAGACCGACTCTGTGATGTCAGACAGGACAGGAGTGGCCTGGAGGGGAACAGAGGAGAGGGAGAGTCAGAGAGAGCTGTGTGTGTGTGTGTGTGTGTGTGTGTGTGTGTGTGTGTGTGTGTGTGTGTGGAAGGTGCTGGGGTCGGCCACAGCTTGTGAAGGAGGTGAACGGGAGCGTGTCGCGTTCACCACTCGTGTGTGTCAGTGGTGTGCGGTTTTCGTTTTCGCCCTGGAACCTGTTTGGTTCCATCTTCTGGGTGAGACAGGTTTTCTGTATCAAGTCCTAAGCTTTGACCCCCATTTGCCTTTTGGTTTGTTCCTTTTTTCCACTCACTATCAGAGAAGGGCTGGGTAAGAATACCCATGGGTATACACATCATCATCCAGATAACCTTGAATCTAAATACCCTTAGATTCAAGGGTTAGAAGCGAGTGGGGGGTTACCCCGTTTTCTGTAGATTTTGGTTTAGTTATCAGGGTTTAGATATAATAGGTATAATAGGATCAGGTTAGAGGTGTAGGAAAGTGCCGGGTCTTTAATATTTCTTTGTGACCCACTGCTCTCATGACCCTTCTCCTACCCTCGGTTAGGCCCCAACCTGGTGCATCCTGTTTGATGTCCTTATCGTACATTTGCTTCATTATAATACTTTTATAATACTTAATCCATTTAAAAAGGTACATGTTTTTGTGAGTTTAACTGAGTCCAATCCCTCCTCTCACAATTACCACAATCTTCCGGGTATTCCTACAGTTACGTTCTACTTCTCCCTAGCCACAGCATCGGAGTTAGGGTATAACAGAGTGTATTTAGTTGTGAGTGACTGAGAGCGTACCTTGAAGTCCAGTGGGGATTGGTAGAGGTCCATTGCCTCCAGTATGAATAGAGCCTTGAAGTCAGGTAGTTCCAGTAAGTTAGTGTTTCTCAAGTCGTGGTAGTAGTAGGTTAGCATTTCCTTGAAGGACAGAGTTTGCCCAGGCTTCAGGTGATGATTCTTTTTAACATTCAACTCCCGGAAGGTGATTTTGAAGATGAACTGGATGTCCTAATGAAAGGGACACAGCCATGAAATCACTACTTTTAAGAGTGGACTAAAAACACACATTGTAATTGTAATGACACAAGACACACATCATACTGTAAATATATGATCATGTCCTTCCCTAGAGAGATACTCACCCTATTGGCTAGCTCTTTGCACCAGTCCATAATGAACTTCTGCACGGCGACCGTTAGGCCTATCCCAGGGATCCCTGTGGTCAGGACAGTCCTCAGAGCACCACTCCCAGGAGGGGTGCGGAATATATCATTCCCTCTGACAAACGTATGGGGGCAGGCCACCTGGGGGACAGGGGGCGGGGGCATGCCAGGGTATTCGTGAAACGGGCTGATACCACCATGGCCACAGGAGGATATCTGGGGCTCGGTGTACACTGTGTTGAGGTTGACTTGCTGGCCAGGCCTTTGGGATGCCCTCGTGGATACTGCTGTGTTTCCTCTTCAGCACATCCCGCACAGACAACTGGACCAGCGCTTTGGTGACGAGGGAGGGCAGAAAGATTGGACAAGGACAGTTGACCAGAAGATGACAAGCGGGGGAGAGAGGGAGAGGAGAGGACGAGTAAAAAGGAACAGGGAGAGAAATGACAAGAAAAGACACATGAGATTGATTCTACTCGTGGAGTGGAGACCATCCTACCTGCTCCTTCACTGCTGGGACATCTTCTCTTACCTCTTTTGCATGTCTTGATCAGCTCTTCTGCCAATTCGGGCTTTCGGATATCGTGCATGGTTTGTATGGATATCTCCAGCCCCTCACCCCTCCCTGTCCAACCAAAACACCAGGAGCATTAGACAGGATGAACAGGGGATGTTACTGAGTCCACGAAAGTAGAACGTTAGCACTGGAAATGGACCTCCACGAGGGTGTGGAGTTATACAGCGTGGTGTCGGAAGTCATTTGTACCATATGCCTCGATGATCTTGTCCACCACGTCCAGGACGTCACATTCCTCCAGCTGCTCCAGGGTGAAGGGCTGGTCACGCCAACACAGGCTGCGCTTGTACTGGTACATCTCAGCGCCTGTCAGCTGAGACAATGCTTTCTGTATGGCCTGGAGACCCACAGAAAGAGAGAGAGAATCCTTTCAATGCAATTGCTTGCTCTCTCTCTCTCTCTCTCTCTCTCTCTCTCTCTCTCTCAAACATACACACACACTGACTCGCAATACAGAATTGTATATGGCCTTCGTTTGTGTACATTTTACACCAGTAATTCCCAACTTTTTCCACTTTGCGGCCCTCTTGCAGAGGTCAAATAGTTTTGGGGGCCCTCCGCCACATCCGTTCAATTAATTTGAGCTGATCACACGTTTAACAACACCACGGGAAGACAAACAGGCTATTGTTTTTGAGAGATCAAAGAAGCCAAAGTAAGAACACTGTAAAGAGAGGTAACCTGCGTAATTACAACCATTCCTATAGTTCCATACAACATAACGTTAAATATGGCTATATGCACACGACAGTGATAAATATGTCCAGGGGGGGGGGGGGTAAGGACAGGTCTACAACTTCTGCTGAAGTCAGAAACATGACTTTTAATAACCAGAACAGAAGGTCAGAATATCCTCTCTTAACCCTACACTCAGATGGTGCAGCTTCTCGCTTTTTTTCATCGACCGGTAACCGCGGCGATAACCACCGCGATAACACGACCGATAGCCGCAGCCCACAGTTTGGGAATCCCTGCTTCACAACATGAGACTGATGAGAGAATCTGTTTTCAAACTCACCTTAAATATGTACGGGAGGTCTAGCTCAGGGTGAAGCTGGCCCAGCCGTGAGTCTTCACTCTGCTCATCACTCACTGATTGGTCCTCGGGCTCCTCGATGGGTGGGGGCTCTGGGGAGTCTGGGGGGCAACCGTCCCAGTCTTCCTCATCTCCCCCCTCCTCCACCACCTCCAAACCATCTTCCGATCTACTGCAGACAGAAGGACAGGCGGAGGGACACAGGGAGGCATCAAGCTTCCTGTCCAAAGCTTTGGAGGTAAGCGCCTTATCTTCATTCTCTGTTGGCGTTAGTTACCCGTGCAGGTGTGTTACCTGTCAGTGATATACGCTCCATGTTTTCTGGCAGAGAGGGACTGTTGCTGGGTGAACTCGGTGTGAAGGGTCTCTGGTGAGTCTGAGCGGTTCAGCTGTAACCTGGGAAACAGACCAGCGTTAATGCCTTCTTGGCATGTGAAAACATTTCCATTACCGATTACGTTTGTTCATAACTCTTTGTGGTGCTATGTATTCGAAAAGAAAAGTACAATGTGGTGCCAAAGATTGTTTCTGGTATCTCAGGTCTGGCCAGTGACTCGGTTGTTTCTGTGATTTCTTCCTCCTCCTCTTCGTCACTCTTCATTGAGCCATAACTAGAGGGAGGGGCTTCTGGTCGCTCATGACCATCATCCTTCGTCACATGGAGGATCCTTGAAAGAGATCAAAACGTTGTGTGTGAGAAGTAAAGCAGATATCCAACTGTATGTGACAACTTGGGTCTGAATAAACTGACAAAAATGGTTGCCGCAAACACCCTCATTTACGTTTCACCCCGCTCCTGTGCGATTATGTTTTGTCATTGTAGACAGAAAAGGCCATAGAACTACTTGTCTTCTGTATCTGTAAACGATATTAATCACCTTTTAACCTCTGTGTCCGAGTCCGAGTCCATGGCCTCTGACCTATTCCTCCCTTTCTTTTAGAAGGCGGAAACACAATTTCACCATTAACATCTGTGTCGTCAAGTTCGGATCAATTTTGAGCAAGACGGCTTCTTCCCTCGCGCTTCTAGTAAACACTGGGCTACCTTAATGCATGAGCTGGATGTGCGCGTCAATCTAGTTATACTATGCAATCTTGAATTAAAAACGAATCTTGTTTTCGTAAGATTTCATACAATACACTCCACAACACGTTCTTACCTCGGTTCTTGGCGATGCTATTTCCGCATTTAAAATGTCGGTCTTTACTTTCAGTTTCAGGAAGAATAAATAGTAGGTAGCCTAACTGGTTGATTTGAAACCGCTTGAGCACTAGGTGGCTCCATAACAGGTTATTTAGAGTGTCCTAATTTTCCCACTCGGTGCAAACTTGGATTTAATCAAAAAATTATACGGATCCGTTCCATCCCTGTTCTCTGCCCACCTGCGGCGAGAGGGTCTGTAGTTGGTCAGCCGACCGTTTGCCATTGACTTGGCCGTGGGTTTGGCTGATGTGGGATCTACTGGCTTTGGGCGCCAGACAGAGCCGGTGAGAGATGACACCCGTTTGAGCACTAGGTGGCTCCAGAACAGGTTATTTAGAGTGTCCTAATTTTCCAACTCGGTGCAAACTTGGATTTAATCAAAATAGTATACGGATACGCGTCCATTATATTTAATTTTTTTATTTAAAGCCCAGTAAGAACATGTATATATTACATAATCAAGAAATTAAAATGTTATTAATACAAGCTTTAAAAAAGGAAAGAAAGAGAAGTAAAATGTCTACACACAAAGACATAAAAATAACATTGACAGCATCTATGTCTTACTGAGACCCAACCTAGTGCTCCTTAAACCATAAGATAAAGTAATTCTACATATGGGATGTAGATGTCTATAAGTGCGATTGAAATATAATTAAACATACCAAGAGACAGGAAGCCTTTTAGACAAACCGTTTACCAAAAAAGTATGCAATATGCAAATCACTGTATCCAAATTGCACATAATGAGAAATAAGATTGGATTCTTAAAAGAAAATAATGTGGATTGTATGTAAATTATATATCATGTGCACATAGTAGTATCATGTGAACATATTATCAGTGATTGTTCTTCACACCTTCATCCTGAAGTTCATCATCTAAGGGAGAAACACAGGAAATCAGTGATTCATCAGACAACAAGTCCACTACATCAGTCCCACTTCTGGGGAAAGATACCTCATTGTTCTGTACAGTATGATATTAATAAACACAAATACATCACATGCATACACACCACTAGATATACATCACATGCATACACACCACTAGATATAAATGGAGGGAAAAAGTGCAGTTCAATAAATAAATAAAAGAGACTTTCATCATGGTTCTCTCAATCATAAGGTAAACAAAAGATTGTGTGTGAAGAAAGAGCCCCAGAAGACCAATCTGTTTGAATAAGATGACAAGTAAAGACCTTTAATGACCAGATGCTCCGGAAACAGCAAGGTCCTGAACACACACATAATATACCTCAGAAGTTAAGAGTCAAGATAACTCTGATATGGGTGTCCAATCCATATCCATCTAGGATTACTTGTCAGTTACTGCATGCGTGTTGGCTTACCTTACGAGCACTAGAGGTTAGACTAGGGGCCGTGTTCCTGCTGGTGCGAGGGGATCTCCTCTTCTCCCCAGCTCCTACCTGAGGAGACTTGACGGCGGGTCTGGTTGTTCCGACCCGGGGCGCCCCCACCTGCTTCCTGGGGGACCTATGAGCAACCTGTCCAGGAGACTTCCTGGAGGAGTTCCCAGGAGACTTCCTGGAGGAGTTCCCAGGAGACTTTCTGGTCGAGCTCCGCAGCTTGTTCATGCCTCGCTGCAGGAGGTTCCTGGAGGCCTTCTGTGGAGTGTTCTCGATGGTGAACATGGTTGACTCTCTCCTGTTAGCCTGTGTGGGGGTGGAGAGGAGAGAGGAAGGACTTAAGGACAGGAGACGAGGGACGGTTACGATGCCGAAGTGTGAACGATCCGGGAGACTCACCGGACTGAGCGGCTGGCTTTTAAGGGTGCTGGAGGACACCACCCGGTTTTTATCTTTGGGGGTCAAGGGACGAGGGAAACAGCTGGCCTGGCGCTTAGACTGAGAAAGAAAGATGAGAAAAGCAGGGAAGACCTTCAAAAAAAAGCTCAGATTTCAACCACACAATGTCTACATGGTGTACTCTAGCTGTCCTTCCATCCCTGTTCTCTGCCCACCTGCGGCGAGAGGGTCTGGAGCTGGTCAGCCGACCGTTTGCCATTGGCTCGGCCGTGGGTTTGGCTGATGTGGGATCCACTGGCTTTGGGTGCCAGAGAGAGCCGGTGAGAGCTGACACCTGCCCCGATCTGGCCGGGCATCATGGAGAGGCGGTGTGAGGAGACGGAGTCCAGGATCTGGCCGGGCATCATGGAGAGGCGGTGTGAGGAGACGGAGTCCAGGATCTGGCCGATCATGGAGGCCCTGCGGATGGTCTCTGTGGGGTCACCCATGCGCAGGTCGTCATCCGTGAGGGTGAAGGCTGGAGTGGCGACGGGCTGAGGGAAACAGAAGCCAGGCTTCGATGGAGATGTCCACAGAGACTACAGCACCTCTCAGCGAGAGCAAATACAGCTGACAGACGCACGCCAATCTTACAGAACGGCAAGTGTATGTCTGTGACATAACGTGTGTGTGTGACAGTACTCATTGCTTGTAAAAAGGACTATACAAATACATTTTGATTTGAGTACTCCGTACCTTGACCTCCAGGGGGTAGCTGCTCTTGAGATGGGGCAGACAGGCCTTGTTTCTAGCCTGCAGCTCCGCAATCCTCATCCAGTCATCGCCCGCCTGCTCAGGCTCATTATCCGCCCCGACACAGAACGTACTGGTGCCTGCAAACACACACAGCACATTATTTAGATAACTGGGCCCCTATCAACCGAAACCCTGCACCCTTTGTTGGTGGGGTGTGCATCCAACTCACTCCGTGGAGGGGGCATGCTGTGGGCAGTGCTTCGCCTGTATCCCGGAAGGCTCAGGAGCTGGTCGCTGGAGCCAAAGCCTGCTTTTCCTGGCGTGCTGAAGATCTCCACGGAGACGGGGCGAGAAGCCTGCGAGCGCGTCAGGTTGGGATGGGAGCGAGCAGCCGGCAGGGTGAAGAACATCCCGTTGTCTTCGTCTGTCACTGCTTCGTCTCGGCCTGGAGTTTTCTACATGTCACAGAGGGAGGGAGAGGAGTCAGAGGACTTGCCACTAGCAAAAACATCAGAGATGTTGTCAGATGACTGAGCGGTTAGGGAGTTGGGCTATTAATCAGAAGGTTGTTGGTTCGATTCCTGGCTGTGCAAAATGACATTGTGTCCTTGGGCAAGGCACTTCACCCTACTTGCTTCGGGGAGAATGTCCCTGTACTTACTGTAAGTCGCTCTGGATAAGAGCGTCTGCTAAATGTAAATGTAATGTAATGTAGATCATTCCCTGCTTAGAGTGTGAGACACATGCTCCATCTACCTTGCTCATGGTGATGTTAATAACCTGGGTGGTTCTTCGGCGTCTGGCTGAGGAGGTGGGGGGTTTACGGGCTGAATCCAGAGCCAGCTCTGCTAGAGAGGTGATGCTGCCCTCAAGCCTCCTGTCCGTACTGGTCCTTGTATCAACACACACATACATTATGTTTCTGTCTTATTCAGAGGAGGTGCCTGTGCAATAACCAGAGTTGCATATGGACCTTCAGAGAGATGAACTGACCTGTTTTGCTGGCGGGAGTTCATGGGGGTGAAGTAGAGGGTCTCCAGGGATTCCCCTTGTAGAGCTCGGCGCTTCGAGGCCAGGCGCTCAGAGCTACGGACCATGGGTGTGCTGGACTCCTCCGGAAACGATGGTTTCCTGTAGGGGAAGATCTGAAGTTAAAACACTGGCCTGGGTCTTAAGAGGGAGTTCAATCCCACAAAGTGATTCAGGTATAGTGGAGGTGAATGGTAAAGATTACCGTGTGGTGTTAAGCGAGTCATCCAAGCTGTAATCGAGACTGTCGATGCTTTTGTCTTGTTGCGTGTGGATCTTCTGGGGCTCCGCCTCCTTACTCTCCAAACCCCCCCGATACCTGCCCTGCTCACGCAAGTTACGGTCAGCAAATGCCAGCTGGTAAAAAAACAAAGTATATATACATATTTGGGCAAGGCACTTCACCCTACTTGCCTCAGGGGAATGTCCCTGTATTTACTGTAAGTCTCTCTGGATAGGAGCATCTGCTAAATGACTAAATATATGACCAACAGCTTGTACATACGTACGTGTGCATAAATACAGTACCTGTGCCTCCAGACTGGCGACTTGATTACTAAGCAGCCTTTCATTGCTCCGTAACTTATCCAGGTCCATATTCAGCAGCATCATTTCCTGAGACACGGCCTTGAACTCCAGCTCTTTGACCTCCAGGCAGCGCTGGAGTTCCTGCACCTGGCCCTGGCTCTCCTGCAGCTGAAGCTTCTTCCCATCGTAGTGGGCCTTGGCCTTCTCCATCTGTCAATGCCACAAGACCGTCCGTTTGCCATTTGTGTGTGTGTGTGTGTGTGGCAAATGTGTAGCTAAGAGAGAGACGTCTGTGTGTGTCTGATGCAGTCGGGCGGATGGCCTACCTGTGCCTTGTAGTGTTCAACCGAGCGCAGAGAAGCCATCTCCCGCTGCAGTACCTCCTCCAGCATATGGGAAGAGCGACCCTCCCTCTCCATAGCCCGTTTGGCTGCAGCAAAGCTCTCCTTCTCCAGGCGCAACACCTCAAGCTGCCTCTCCAGCTCCTTCTGAACCCCTTCAGCCTGGAGGACCCTGGCTTCCAGAGCTTCCTTCTCGTGAAGGAAAACATCTTTTTCCTTGAGGTTCACCTCCTTGGCTGCCAACTCCTGCTGCAGCACCTCCTGCTGCTGCCTGGCCAGTAGCTCCTCTTTGGTTTGAATGTCCTCTTTCAGCCTCCTCACCTCCTCCTCAGAAGCAGATAACTTGCCCTGCAGGACCTCCCTCTGTTGGGTGTCAAATTGGTTTTGCTTGGACAGTTCCTCTTGCTTAGCTTGGATCTCCTGATTGGCCTTCCTGATGGAGTTGTCCATGCTCTCCATGTCAACATTCAGGCCCTGGATCTTGACCTGCTGTTGAGCCTTCTCCTTCTGCCGGCTATCCAGTAGCTCCTCCTTGGCCCGGATATCAAGCCTCAGATTCTTGATCTCCTCCTCAGAGGCCAACACGTGGTCCTCCAGCACCTTCTGTTGCTGGGACCTGTCCTGCTGCTGCCTGGCAATGAGCTCCTCCTTGGTCTGGATCTCCTCCTCAGCCCTCCTAAGGGAGTCACCCGTACTCTCCACCTGGACCTTCAGGCACTGGATCTCCTCCTGCAGCAGGCCTTTCTGTGAACAGATCTCAGTTTTCAATGCTTCCAGCTGTTCTTCTTTAGCCTGCACCTCCTCCTTTATGCTCTGCACCTCCTTTTCATTGGAAGCCACATGATCCTGAAACTCCTCTTTCTGGTGGACAAACTCCTCCTGGCTCCTGGCCAGCTGCTCCTCCTTGGTCTGGATCTCCTCCTCAGCCCTCCTAAGGGAGTCACCCATGCTCACCACCTGGACCTTCAGGCACTGGATCTCCTGTTGCAGCACCTCCTTCTGTTGGATGTTCTCCTCCTGCAGCTTGGAAAGGAGCTCCTCCTTGGCCTGCACCTCCTGCTCAGTGCTCCTCAGTGAGTTGCTCTGGTTTGATACTTCCTCTTGCAGGCTGCTGAGCTGCAGGTCTTTATCTGCAGAGACGGACGAGACACTAGAGATCTCTGCCTGGAGGGCCTCCATCTTCTCTGTAGCCTGGAGGAGGAGAACCTCCTTCTCACTCTGAGCCAGCTTCAGTTCTCTCACCTCATCCTCTGTGGTAGCCACATGGCTTTGTAGCACCTCCTTTTGTTGAATATGCTCCTGCTCCTTCTTAGCCAGCTGCTCCTTTTTGGCTTGGATGTCCTCTTCAGCTTTACTTTGAGAAGTTACCATGTTCTCCATCTGGACCTTCAGGCACTGGATCTCCTCCTGCAGCAGGCCTTTCTGGGAACAGATCTCCAGTTTCAATGCTTCCAACTGTTCTTCCTTAGCATGCACCTCCTCCTTTATGCTCTGCACCTCCTTTTCATTGGAAGCCACATGATCCTGAAACTCATCTTTCTGGTGGACAAATTCCTCCTGGCTCCTAGCCATCTGCTGCTCCTTGGTCTGGATCTCCTCCTCAGCCCTCCTAAGGGAGTCACCCATGCTCTCCACCTGGACCTTCAGGCACTGGATCTCCTGTTGCAGCACCTCCTTCTGTTGGATGTTCTCCTCCTGCAACTTGGCAAGCAGCTCCTCCTTGGCCTGCACCTCCTGCTCAGTGCTCCTCAGTGAGTTGCTCTGGTTTGATACTTCCTCTCGCAGGCTGCTGAGCTGCAGGTCTTTATCTGCAGAGAGGGACGAGACAGTAGAGATCTCTGCCTGGAGGGCCTCCATCTTCTCTGTAGCCTGGAGGAGGAGAACCTCCTTCTCACTCTGAGCCAGCTTCCACCTTCCCACCTCTCCCTCAGTAGTAGACAAGAGGTTTTGCAGCATCTCCAACTGTTGGGCACTATCCTGTTTGGTCTTGGCCAGCTGTTCCTCTTTGGTGCTTATCTCCACCTCAGCCTTTCTCAAAGTGGCATTCAGGTTCCCAATTTGTTCTTTGAAAGCCAGGATCTCCTCTTGCAGTACAATCTGAGCCGAGTTGTCCTTTTTCAGTATTTCTAGAAGCTCCTCCTTGGTCTGGACTTCCTGTTTTAGCCTATGCACTTCCTCAGCAGACGTGGACAGCTTCTCCTGCAATGCCTCCTTTAGCTGGGTGCTCTCTTGCTGTTGCATAGCGAGCTGCTTCTCTTTGGCCTTGGTGTCCTCCGAGGCTTTCTGAAGAGAGGCACTCATGCTGCCCACCTGTACAGTCAGGCTCTGAATCTCTGCCTGAAGCAGCTCTTCCTGCCGGGCACTGTCATTCTGCAACCTAGCCAGCAGTTCTTCTCTTTGCTGCACCTCATCATCGGCCTTTGTCAGCGAAGCCTCCACACTGTCCACCTGGCATTTCAGACCCTGGATCACCCCCTGGAGAGCCTCCACCTGATGGGCACTCTCCTCCTGGCTCCTAGCCAGCTGCTGCTCCTTGGTCTGGATCTCCTCCTCAGCCCTCCTAAGGGAGTCACCCATGCTCTCCACCTGGACCTTCAGGCACTGGATCTCCTGTTGCACCACCTCCTTCTGTTGGATGTTCTCTTCCTGCAACTTGGCAAGCAGCTCCTCCTTGGCCTGCACCTCCTGCTCAGTGCTCCTCAGTGAGTTGCTCTGGTTTGATACTTCCTCTCGCAGGCTGCTGAGCTGCAGGTCTTTATCTGCAGAGAGGGACGAGACGGTAGAGATCTCTGCCTGGAGGGCCTCCATCTTCTCTGTAGCCTGGAGGAGGAGAACCTCCTTCTCACTCTGAGCCAGCTTCCACCTTCCCACCTCTCCCTCAGTAGTAGACAAGAGGTTTTGCAGCATCTCCAACTGTTGGGCACTATCCTGTTTGGTCTTGGCCAGCTGTTCCTCTTTGGTGCTTATCTCCACCTCAGCCTTTCTCAAAGTGGCATTCAGGTTCCCAATTTGTTCTTTGAAAGCCAGGATCTCCTCTTGCAGTACAATCTGAGCCGAGTTGTCCTTTTTCAGTATTTCTAGAAGCTCCTCCTTGGTCTGGACTTCCTGTTTCAGCCTATGCACTTCCTCAGCAGACGTGGACAGCTTCTCCTGCAATGCCTCCTTTAGCTGGGTGCTCTCTTGCTGTTGCATAGCGAGCCGCTCCTCTTTGGCCTTGGTGTCCTCCAAGGCTTTCTGAAGAGAGGCACTCATGCTGCCCACCTGTACGGTCAGGCTCTGAATCTCTGCCTGAAGCAGCTCTTCCTGCCGGGCACTGTCATTCTGCAACCTAGCCAGCAGTTCTTCTCTTTGCTGCACCTCATCATCGGCCTTTGTCAGAGAAGCCTCCACACTGTCCACCTGGCATTTCAGACCTTGGATCACCCCCTGGAGAGCCTCCACCTGATGGGCACTCTCCTCCTGGCTCCTAGCCAGCTGCTCCTCCTTGGTCTGGATCTCCTCCTCAGCCCTCCTAAGGGAGTCACCCATGCTCTCCACCTGGACCTTCAGGCACTGGATCTCCTGTTGCAGCATTTCCTTCTGTTGGATGTTCTCTTCCTGCAACTTGGCAAGCAGCTCCTCCTTGGCCTGCACCTCCTGCTCAGTGCTCCTCAGTGAGTTGCTCTGGTTTGATACTTCCTCTCGCAGGCTGCTGAGCTGCAGGTCTTTATCTGCAGAGAGGGACGAGACACTAGAGATCTCTGCCTGGAGGGCCTCCATCTTCTCTGTGGCCTGGAGGAGGAGAACCTCCTTCTCACTCTGAGCCAGCTTCAGTTCTCTCACCTCATCCTCTGTGGCAGCCACATGGCTCTGTAGCACCTCCTTTTGTTGGATATTCTCCTGCTCCTTCTTAGCCAGCTGCTCCTTTTTGGCTTGGATGTCCTCTTCAGCTTTACTGAGAGAAGTTACCATGGTCTCCATCTGGAGCTTCAGGCACTTGATCTCCTCCTGCAGCATGCCTTTCTGGGAACAGATCTCCAGTTTCAATGCTTCCAACTGTTCTTCCTTAGCCTGCACCTCCTCCTTTATGCTCTGCACCTCCTTTTCATTGGAAGCCACATGATCCTGAAACTCCTCTTTCTGGTGGACAAACTCCTCCTGGCTCCTAGCCAGCTGCTGCTCCTTGGTCTGGATCTCCTCCTCAGCCCTCCTAAGGGAGTCACCCATGCTCTCCACCTGGACCTTCAGGCACTGGATCTCCTGTTGCAGCACCTCCTTCTGTTGGATGTTCTCCTCCTGCAACTTGGCAAGCAGCTCCTCCTTGGCCTGCACCTCCTGCTCAGTGCTCCTCAGCGAGTTGCTCTGGTTTGATACTTCGTCTCTCAGGCTGCTGAGCTGCAGGTCTTTATCTGCAGAGAGGGCCGAGACGGTAGAGATCTCTGCCTGGAGGGCCTCCATCTTCTCTGTAGCCTGGAGGAGGAGAACCTCTTTCTCACTCTGTGCTTCCTTTAGTCTTTCAACCTCCTCCTTGGTTGCGGCCACACATTCCTGCAGCATGTCCGTTTGTTTGGTGTTCTCTTGTTGGTTGCTTGTGAGCTGCTCCTCCTTAGCCCTCATGTCCTGCTCGGCTTTCCTCAGGGACTCCTCCATGCTGTGCATGTGAACCCTCAGACTCTGGATCTCCCCTCGCAGCTGCTCTTTCTGTGCCGAGCTCTCATTCTGATACCTCACCAGTTGCCCTTCCCTGGCCTGGATCTCATCCTCGGCCCCCTTGAGAGATGTTTCCATGGTCTCCACCTGGACCTTCAAACCCTGAATCTCTTCCCTGGCCTCTCTCCCCTGTTTCTCTAAGGCTAGGCTCAGCTCCCCTCCCTTCCTCCTCTCCCCCTGAACCTCTTCTCTTAGTGCCTGCACCTCCTTCTCCTTCTGCTGAATGGCAGTGGTAAGGCGGTCCAACTCTTGGCTCAGGCTCTGGAGATGGGCGTTAAGAGAGTCGCTCTGTTCCTTCAAGGCCAGTTGAAGAGCTTCTTTTTCAGCCTTGAGAGCACTCAGGGTCCCCTGGAGGTCAGACACAACCTCCTGGAGAAGCTGGCTCTCTGACTGAAGCTGGGCCTTCTCTTCTGCATGCTGGGCCTTCTCTTCTGCATGCTGGGCCTTGATCTGTTGGATCTGCCCCTCCAGACTGGAGATGGTGACCTCCAGCTCAGTGCGTCTGAGAGTGGCAGCAACTAGCTCCTGCCTCAGCTGCTCCCACTGTGAAGAAAAGGCCATTTGTAAAACTGTCAATATTCATAACATCTGCCATCAGACAGGGGGGGACAGACTCAGAAGTAATACATTTGTGATGCCTCTGCTTACCTCCATGATGGGTCCCATGCTCTCCCCTTTCTCCTGGGCCAAGGCTCGACTGAGCTCATCTTCCAGAGACTGGATCTTACTTTGAAGGATCTCAAGTTTTTCATTCAAACACTCCTGAAGGGCAGAGATGACACAGGTCGTCATGATATCACTTGTCAGGAAGCAACACTAACATTTATTTTGTATAATGTACACTTCTATTTGGGGGGGAAAATGCTGAGATGCTCTTTTGTATACCTGGGAACCATACTGGCCAAGTGTTGCCTGGGAGCCCTTTCCTGTACCAGCATGTTGCACTCGCAGCCTCTCTTCCTGTAAGCCTTATGACTGTCAAACGTTGATTTCCTGGAGCAAGCTTTGACTGGTAAAAGTAGATTGACCTGAGTAAAACCTATCTCGTGAAGTGTTGGCCTGGCAGCCAGTCTCCTATCATGACTCCCGTATGATTCCAGGAGGCCAGCGCCCCGGCTCACCTTTCTCCCCGGGGTCCCCGGGCAACCCCAGGGACACCCCGCTCCCCCTGGAGGTGGGAGGGGAGAGGGAACGGGGAGGGGAGGAGATGTGGGGGTGAGGTGAGAGGGGAGAGGAGAGGACAGTCATGTCAGAGGTAGAGTAGAGACAACATGCAGCAGAATACAACTGATGACGGTGACTCCAGATGTGTGTTCAGACTGTATATAAAGATGGACGTCACGTCTCCCATTGCACTAGAATGAAGCCAAAATATCCCGGATACAGGTGCTGCCATCTTGCGCTGGTGGAGTCACATGTAGTCATATGGAGCCAGAGTCTGCACAGCAGTGATTGGGTGGTGGAGCCGTGGTACGAGGTCCCACCCATGCACAGCAGTGATTGGGTGGTGGAGCCGTGGTACGAGGTCCCACCCATGCACAGCAGTGATTGGGTGGTGGAGCCGTGGTACGAGGTCCCACCAATGCACTCGCCCGACCCAATTGCGAGCACCCCCCCCCTGTGCTCTTTACATAGCCTGGCTGCTCAGATGTTAGAGCTCACTCATTATTAGAAATTCACGCATCTTAACACTATATATAAAATATATAAGTAACGCAATTTTCATTATAATTTAAATCAAACATAAATCCCAACTTGATGACAGCCGAATGATCTATCTTTAGCTCATAGGACTGTGCTTTAGCTAGGTTAACCCCACAGTCTATGATTAGCACAGGCATTGGAATAGTTAGCAACTGGTAGTTAGCAATGCAGCACACAGTCCGCTGTAAATACTTCACTCAGAGCAGCTGTCAATCACAGCTGTCAATCATGACATCTCACCCTATTTTTATATCGGCAAATAACTAAATAAATACAAACTGATCAGAAAATTAGCCACTTGAACAAACTTCAGTGTGAAAAGAACTACTTAAAATGACAGAGACCATCTATTGGAAAAACCTCCATCTTTATATACAGTCTATGGTTCAGTCCCTCTGTAGGGGGAACCTACCTTTGGCCCTCGAGATGCCCTGGGTCCTAGTGCCACCATCACCCTGAAAAGCATGGAAGCAGCAGTCAGGAAACAGACACCTCCATCAGTACAAAGGTTCACACACACACACACACTCACATCCCCCACCACACACACACACGCACATCCCCCCAACGCACACACACACGCATATTATTATATACATACCCTCCTCCCCCCCCACACACATGCAACACGACACATACATGCAGCACTCATCCCCCCCCCCCCCCCCCCTCATCCATCAGTACAAGATTCACCCCCCCTCCCCCCCCCTCCCCCACACACACACACACACACACTTATCCATCCACTGTCAGTCCCAGGCAGACCCTGGCTGCTGAAGCACCAGTAAGGGATCACGTCTCACTGGGACGGTGGCTTCACCTTGTCCCACACTACACAAAGTCCTTGTAACAGCTTCAGTCTGAAGGCAGGGAGTGAGAGAGAGAGAGGCTGACTGTGTGCAGTGCGCTGTGTTGGGGATGAAGGGAGTGAGGAGAGAGAGAGAGAGAGGGGCTGGACTGTGTGCAGTTGCGCTGGTGTTGGGGATGAAGGGAGTGAGAGAGAGAGAGAGAGATGGGCTGACTGTGTGCAGTGCGCTGGTGTTTGGGGATGAAGGGAGTGAGAGGAGAGAGAGAGGGGCTGACTGTGTGCGGTGCCGCTGGTGTTGGGGATGAAGGGAGTGAGAGAGAGAGAGAGGGGCTGACTGTGTGCAGTGCGCTGGTGTTGGGGATGAGGGAGTGCGAGAGAGAGAGAGGGGCTGACTGTGTGGCAGTGCGCTGGTGTTGGGGATGAAGGGAGTGAAGAGAGAGAGAGAGGGGCTGACTGTGTGCAGTGCGCTGGTGTTGGGGATGAAGGGAGTGAGAGAGAGAGAGAGAGAGGGGCTGACTGTGTGCAGTGCGCTGGTGTTGGGGATGAAGGGAGTGAGAGAGAGAGGAGAGGGCTGACTGTGTGCATGTGCGCTGGTGTTGGGGATGAAGGGAGTGAGAGAGAGAGAGAGGGCTGACAGTGTGTGCAGTGGCGCTGGTGTTGGGGATGAAGGGAGTGAGAGAGAGAGAGAGGGCTGACTGTGTGCAGTGCGCTGGTTGTTGGGGATGAAGGGCACTGGGAGCTGTAGCCCTAAGAAGGGGGATTGATCTGTGCAGTCAGCACGTATTCCTCCTACGGGTCCTGCTCTTCCTTATGCAATGAGGCCGCCCCAAAGTTTGCTTCCCACCG
The DNA here is from genome assembly GCA_023658055.1 of Thaleichthys pacificus. Taxonomy (NCBI): domain Eukaryota; kingdom Metazoa; phylum Chordata; class Actinopteri; order Osmeriformes; family Osmeridae; genus Thaleichthys; species Thaleichthys pacificus. The sequence continues at coordinate 14,521,130 of CM042852.1, read as the reverse complement.
ACGCAGCACTTCTGAGGGGAGAGTGAGCGCCTCTTCCCTGCAGACGGAGGGAAGCATTCGGGACGTTTGGGGGGACGTCAGACTCGTGTTTCTGTTCTGGGGGGGATCCGGGACAACAACCATCTCAAGTTTGTTTCATAGGAACAGGAACACCTGTACTAAAACCTGTACACAGAAACACCTGTAGTCAGAACACCTGTACTAATACCTGTACTAACACCTGTACTCTGAATAACTGTACTAAACTCCTCTACTAACACCTGTACTCTGAATAACTGTACTAACTCCTCTACTAACACCTGTACTCTGAATAACTGTACTAACTCCTCTACTAACACCTGTACTCTGAATATACTGTACTAACTCCTCTACTAACACCTGTACTCTGAATAACTGTACTAACTCCCTCTACTAACACCTGTACTCTGAATAACTGTACTAACTCCTCTACTAACACCTGTACTCTGAATGACTGTACTAACTCCTCTACTAACACCTGTACTCTGAATGACTTTACTAACACCTGTACACAGAACACCTGTAGTCAGAACACCTGTACTAACGCCTGTACTAACACCTGTACTAATACCTGAACACAGAACACCTGTACTAACACCTGTACTCAGAACACCTGTACTAACAACTACACCTGTACTAACACCTGTACTAACACCTATACTCAGAACAACTCACACACTCCTCTCTCTCTCCTCCCCCCTCACACACTTCTCTCTCTCTCCTCCCCCTCACACACTCCTCTCTCTCTCCTCCCCCTCACACACTCCTCTGTCAGAAGGCCTTCTCTCTCTCTCTCTCTCTCTCTCTCTCAGTCAGAAGACTCTCTCTCTCTCTCTCTCTCTCTCTCTCGTCTCTCTCTCTCTCTCTCTCTCTCTCAGTCAGAAGCTACTCTCTTCTCTCCTCTCTCTCTCTCTGTCAGAAGGCCTTCTCCTCTCTCTCTCTCTCTCTCTCTCTCTCTCTCTCGTCTCAGTCTCTCCTCTCTCTCTCTCTCAGTAGGGCCTCCTCTCTCTCTCCTCACTCCTCTCTCCTCTGTCAGAAGGCCTTCTCTCTCTCTCTCTCTCTCTCTCTTCCTCTCTCTCTCTCTCTCTCTCTCTCTCTCCTCTGTCAGAAGCCTCTCTCTCTCTCTCTCTCTCTCTCTCTCACTCTCTCCTCTCTGTCAGAAGGCCTTCTCTCTCTCTCTCAGAAGGCCTTCTCTCTCCTCTCTCTCTCTCTGTCTCTCTCTCTGTCAGAAGGCCTTCTCTCTCTCTCTCTCTCTCTCTCTCTCTCTCTCTCTCTCTCTCTCTCTCTCAGTCAGAAAGCCTTCTCTCTCTAGCTGTGCATCGGCAAACACCAGCTGGCATCTTTTCCCTGCCAGCCCACAACCGCTAACTGGCCACCAATGACTGGCCTCCCTCTGCCCCCCTGCTCTGCCCCCCCTGCTCTGCCCCCCTGCTCTGCCCCCCTGCTCTGCCCCCCTGGTCTGCCCCCTCCCCCCCTGCTCTGCCCCCTGCTTGCCCCCCCCCTGGCGGTCTGAACCACCCCTGTAACTGCTGGACGCCCCCTCTGTTTGTTGATGTTCTTGTTGTGGTGAGTGTTCTGTAGGTCTGGTTGTACTGACTGGCACCCATCCCTCTCACATGCTCAACATCTGGAGTTGCTGGACAGAGTATCTGCTTGATGGGTCTCACACGTCATTGTGTAACTTACTGTCACATTGCTAGTCATGTGTTGATAAGTAAGGGTCAAGATGTGGTCTGATTGGTTGTTCTTGGGTATAAAGAGAATTGTGAAGCATGTTCTGTGGATTCTTAATCTCCTGAGAGCTTCTCCTCAGCTCTGGCTTGTCCTTGTACTCCTCCTTCATCACCTCTTGTTGTCTCTCTGATTTACAATAATCAAGGTAGAGTAGGTAACATTTTAAACCTTCAATTTGTAACATGTTTGTCTTGTAATTGAAATATCTATTTCATTTAACCTTACTTAAACCATTCGAGTAACCATTCTTACTATGATTTAACCCATAGATCAATTACCTGTAATTCCATTGGTATAGGGTTAGGGTTAGGGTATAGGGTTTAGGGTATAGGGTTAGGGTTAGGGTATAGGGTTAGGGTTAGGGTTAGGGTATAGGGTATAGGGTTAGGGTATAGGGTTAGGGGTATAGGTTTAGGGTTAGGGTATAGGGTTAGGGGTTAGGGTGTAGGGTTAGGGTACAGGCATCATCTGGTTTATGTTAATACACACTGTTTCAGTTGACCCATTTTCCTTCAAACAGATATTTTGGTTGTTTGTTGTTTGGGCCAATATTAAACTTCCTACAAAACAATGGAGTGTTTGTTTGTGTGACTCAGAGTATGTGTGTTGACTGTGTGTGTCTATTCATCTTAGTTATGTCTGACTGAGTTTAGGTGTGTGTGTGTGTGTGTGTTTCTATTGACCTACTGACTTCACACATGCTGGTATTTTTCACCCGGCATAGTTTACAAACCATGAATTGGCCAAATTCCAGCTAATCAATAATGGATGAGCAGTGAAGTCAAATCCCAACGCTGACCATATGGATACAGCATGTGCTTGATGACCTCACTCACTACATCCTCTCTTACTCTCTCACCCAATGTATCTCTCTTCTTTCCTCTCTGCCTGTCTCTCCCCTCTCCTTCTCCCTCTTATATCCCCTCCCTTCACCTCCTCCCTCCCTCACCTCCCTCCCTCCCTCCCTCCCTATCCTCCCTCCCTCCTCCCTCCATCCTCTCTCTCTCCCCCCCTCTCTCCCTCTCTCCCTCATCCCTCTCCCTCTCCCTCTCCCTCCCATCCCTCCCTCCCCTCCTCCCTCCCTCCCTCCCTCCCTCCCTCTCTCTCCCCCACCCTCTCTCCCTCTCTCCCTCTCCCCTCCCTCTCCCTCTCCTCTCCCTCTCCCTCTCTCCCTCTCCTCCTCTCCCTCCCTCCTCTCTCCCCCCTCTCTCCCCCCCGTCAGTCCCCTCCCCCCCCCTCCCTCCCTCCCTCCCTCTCTCTCATCCCCGTCCTCCTCTCTCTCTCCACCACTCTCTCCACTCTGTCCTCCAGTCCTCACCAGACTAGACGTTGGCTCTCCAGGTTCTCTTTGGGTCCAGAAGTCCCTGGGGCCCCATCGCCCCTCCTGAGTCCCCCTGGAGCACACAGGAAGGGGAGCAGGGGAGCGGGGGTGGTCAAGGGAGGCATGGGGGGGGAGGGAGGAGAGGTTAGGGAAAGCACAGGAGATGCGCGAGCAGTTAGACATGGCAGTGGACAGTAAGCCCACGGGGGGCTACAATATCCATATGTTTATTTGCTGGTGAGAGTATGTGAGATGTGTGTGTCGATGACATAAGAAGGTAAGAGGTGTGTGTGTGTGTGAAAGAGTGTAACGTGTGTGTGTGTGAAAGAGTGTAACGTGTGTGTGTGTGTGTGAAAGAGTGTAACGTGTGTAACGTGTGTGGTTCTACCTTCCCTCCTTTCATCCCGTCTCTCCCAGGAAGTCCCTGCTGACCAACTAAGCCCTGGAAGAAGAGAGAAGAGAGGAGGAGAGGAGGAGGAGAGAGGAGTGAGGAGGAGGAGGAGGAGGGAGAGGAGGAGAGGAGGCGAAGAGGAGGAGAGGAGCAGGGAAGAGGAGGGAGAGGATAACATAGCAGAGAGGAGCACAGGGGAGGAGGAGGAGGAGAGGAGGAGGGAGAGGAGGAGAGGAGGGAGGGAGGAGAGGGAGAGAGGATGCATAGCAGAGAGGAGAACAGGGGAGAGAAGGGAGGGGGAGGAGGAGAGGAGGGAGAAGGAGAGGAGAAGACCCTACATCAGAAATGAACATAACGTAGCTCCCTCTCTCCCCAGATCTCGAGAGAGCGAGCTAGCTCCTTCTTCTTTTCCATCCTCCAGGATTCGAGACAGCCCCCACCCCCCCCTCCCCCAAACTAACCAGTTAACTGAATAAAGCCAGCTGCTTGTTACAGAAACAGGTGCTGGAACAGAGGCTGCGTCTCCTTGCATCGTCCCCCAGCACATAAGCTTCTCACATCTGCCTAAGATTCACTCATTAAGTCCTAAATAGCTGATTACTGATCGTCTGTGTAGACGCACAGTTATCTGCTTGTTACTGTCGCTCCAACATTGAAGGGTGGCACTACCACAGGAGGAGAGGAGAAGAGACGAGGAAGAGAAGAGAGGAGGAGGTGGGGGAGGAGAAGGAGGAAGGTGGGGGAGGAGAGGAGGAGGTGGGGGAGGAGAAAGGAGGTGGGGGAGGAGAGGAGGAGGTGGGGGAGGGAGGAAGAGAAGAGATGAGAGGAGGAGGTGGGGGGAGGAGAGGAGGAGGTGGGGGAGGAGAGCGGGAGGTGGGGGAGGAGAGGAGAAGAGGGGAGGAGGAAGAGAAGAGAGGAGAGGGAGGAGGTGGGGCGGAGGAGAGAGGAGTTGGGGGAGGAGAAGAGAGGAGGAGGAGGTTGGGGGAGGAGAAGAGGAGGAGGAGGTTGGGGGGGCTGAGGAGAAGATGAGGAGAAGAGGAGGTGGGGAGGAGGTGGTGGAGGAGAGGAAGGAGGAGGGAGGAAGAGGAGGCGAGGAAAGGAGGACGGAGAGGGGTGGGTGCTATAGCACAGTGGGAAACCAAACTTACAGTCTCTCCTGGTGTTCCTTGGAGTCCACGAGGCCCAGACGCTCCTTCTCTCCCCTGGGGGACAGGAGCAGAGACCCAGGCTGAACGCTGGACACACCCCCTCAGGAACCCAGGCTGAACGCTGGACACACCCCCTCAGACCCAGCCTGTACCCTGGACACACCCCCTCAGACCCAGGCTGAACGCTGGACACACCCCCTCAGACCCAGGCTGAACCCTGGACACACCCCCTCAGACCCAGGCTGAAACGCTGGAACACACCCCCTCAGACCCAGGCTGAACGCTGGACACACCCCCTCAGACCCAGGCTGAACGCTGGACACACCCCCTCAGACCCAGGCTGAACGCTGGACACACCCCCTCAGACCCAGGCTGAACCCTGGACACACCCCCTCAGACCCAGGCTGAACCCTGGACACACCCCCTCAGACCCAGGCTGAACCCTGGACAACACCCCCTCAGACCCAGGCTGAAGCCTGGACACAACCCTATCTACCTATCTACTGTCTATCTAACTATATACATTATATCTATCAATCTATCTATCTATCTACAGAACCTTCTCTATCCACCTATCTACTGTCTATCTTCTGTGTCTATCTACCTGTCCTAACACCATCGACAGATCTCCAATCATCCACTAGCCAACAGCAGAAGGAGCACAGCAGAAGAGTACCCGGATTGATGAACAACTTGATCCAGTTTGGGAGCAGTCCTGGAGGGAGCTGAGGTGGGGTGTGTGTGTGTATGTGTGTGTATGTATGTGTGTATGTTTGCGTGTGTATGTATGTGTACGTGTGCATGTGTACGTGTGTGTACATGTGTGTGTGTACATGTGTGTATGTGTAAGTGTGTGTGCGTGTGGTGTATGGGTGTGTGTGTGTGTGTGTGTGTGTGGTGTGTGGGGGGGGCCAAGCCCAAGGTCTGAGGGCAGGATGGCGACTCCCAGGAGGGTTCAGAACCCTGCAGTCTTCTCTGTTTAGGAGTCATGATTGCGGTTATCTTGTTGATTTGCCACAACTGTGAAAATAGCTGCAATCTGAGCACATAAGCAGCCTGGCTTATTGTGTGCCTGCGTTTTAGCACAGGGGAAATCTGGGGGCTGGTGAGACACTTCTGTGAAGACGATTATGTGGACCATCTTCGACATCCACTTAGGCTTGTACAGGCCTCCTGGGTCTGGTTCAACCCAGACACACATCCCCTGAAGACCTTTCCTGCACTGGAACAATTCACCCTTCAAGAAAGTCCTGCGTTTATATTAATTCCACAGGTAGTTATTTTGTACTGCTTTTATCACGCACAGCCTCAGACATATGTAGTCAATATTTACCATTCCTGGCATCCATTGTTAAAGGATCCTGTGTATTTGCCAGGCTTCTGATATCATTGTAATGAAAGGTAATTAGAATAGGTCTTACCATTGGACCTGAATCTCCCTTAGAACCTGGTGGCCCTATGCTGCCCTGGGAGAGGAGAGAGGGGGAGGAGGAGAGAGAGAGAGGGGAGAGGGGGGGAGGAGGAGAGAGAGAGAGAGAGAGGGGGAGAGGTAGAGAGACGGAGAGGAAAGACAGAGAGGAGTTAAGCCTATGCGACAATTAAGTCACGTTTTCAGCACGAGGGTCACGTCACGTGTATATACATAGACCTACCACTCAGCGACACAAACAACAATGTAGATGTGCATTTTCGAGTTGGAAATACTATCACTATTTTGAGTATTTTTCAGATAAAGATGGAAATATCAAGGTTCGTTGTACACTCTGTGCTTGTGGCGACAAAGTGCTATCAAGCTACAAAAACACGACGTCAAATTTGAAGAAACATTTCGAGTCGCAGCACTGCACAGTCAAACTTATAGAGCCGGTTGTCAATAGGTGTGTTCGACTTCATGCAGCACCGGCGGTGCCGACAGCCGGCTGCAGCCGGCTGCCTTGAAGCTGAGAATGCCATTGGCTGCTTCAAGTCAGCCGGGCTGCAGGCGACGCCGGCGCTGCATGAAGTCGAACGCACCTATTTTTATGTTGAGGTGGCGAGAGTGTTGTCGGCAGCTGCTGAATGTAACTAATAAAGTAACTTGTAATCTAACTTAGTTACTTTTAAAATCAAGTAACTTGTAAAGTAACTAAGTTACTTTAAAATCAAGTAATCTGTAACGTAACTAAGTTACCTTTTCAAAGTAACTGTGGCAACACTGTGTATGACACAATACTATTATGACTTCATAACAAAAGCCACATTTTAATTGACCATTAATAATCATCCAAATGTACCACAAAACACTCCAAAGGGAAATCTCTATCATGTCCTACTGGTTGAGTCAATCTTAACATGAACATGTTCATCCTAGCAGTGAGATGCTGGTGGTTACCTTGAAGCCATGAGGACCCTGGACTCCTCTCTCCCCCTGATGAAAAACAAACATGAACCATCCACCCATTAAACATGTCAACTATTAAACCGTTAAACCTCTATAAACTTAAACTGTAAACCATTGAACCATCCAACCTCTCAACCAGGGGTGCACAATTAGAATTCAAAGACGTCCATTGACAGACAAGGACCTAACATGGGGGGGGGGAGGGGCTGGTTTTCCTGATTGGCTGCTAGGTGGAATTTAACTGTATAACTTGAGACAGCTCTCGACTCGGCAGAAAACCTCCCTCTGTATGCCTGTGCCTCCCTGTATGCCTGTGCCTCCCTGTATGCCTGTGCCTCCTCTGTATGCCTGTGCCTCCTCTGTATGCCTGTGCCTCCTCTGTATGCCTGTGCCTCCCTCTGTATGCCTGTGCCTCCTGTATGCCTGTGCCTCCTCTGTATGCCTGTGCCTCCTCTGTATGCCTGTGCCTCCTCTGTATGCCTGTGCCTCCCTGTATGCCTGTGCCTCCCTGTATGCCTGTGCCTCCTCTGTATGCCTGTGCCTCCTCTGTATGCCTGTGCCTCCTCTGTATGCCTGTGCCTCCCTCTGTATGCCTGTGCCTCCCTGTATGCCTGTGCCTCCCTGTATGCCTGTGCCTCCCTGTATGCCTGTGCCTCCTCTGTATGCCTGTGCCTCCCTGTATGCCTGTGCCTCCCTGTATGCCTGTGCCTCCTCTGTATGCCTGTGCCTCCCTGTATGCCTGTGCCTCCCTGTATGCCTGTGCCTCCTCTGTATGCCTGTGCCTCCTCTGTATGCCTGTGCCTCCCTCTGTATGCCTGTGCCTCCCTGTATGCCTGTGCCTCCCTCTGTATGCCTGTGCCTCCCTGTATGCCTGTGCCTCCCTCTGTATGCCTGTGCCTCCCTGTATGCCTGTGCCTCCCTGTATGCCTGTGCCTCCTCTGTATGCCTGTGCCTCCCTGTTATGCCCCTGTTGCTGCTCCTCTGTATGCCTGTGCCTCCTCTGTATGCCTGTGCCTCCCCTGTATGCCTGTGCCTCTGTATGCCTGTGCCTCCTCTGTATGCCTGTGCCTCCCTCTGTATGCCTGTGCCTCCTCTGTATGCCTGTGCCTCCCCTACGTGGCCCAGTTTGGGATAAAAAAAAAAAAAAAAATCAAAAAAAATAAA
>CM042852.1:14497727-14512874 GCA_023658055.1 Thaleichthys pacificus | reverse complement strand
TTTGGTCTTGGCCAGCTGTTCCTCTTTGGTGCTTATCTCCACCTCAGCCTTTCTCAAAGTGGCATTCAGGTTCCCAATTTGTTCTTTGAAAGCCAGGATCTCCTCTTGCAGTACAATCTGAGCCGAGTTGTCCTTTTTCAGTATTTCTAGAAGCTCCTCCTTGGTCTGGACTTCCTGTTTTAGCCTATGCACTTCCTCAGCAGACGTGGACAGCTTCTCCTGCAATGCCTCCTTTAGCTGGGTGCTCTCTTGCTGTTGCATAGCGAGCTGCTTCTCTTTGGCCTTGGTGTCCTCCGAGGCTTTCTGAAGAGAGGCACTCATGCTGCCCACCTGTACAGTCAGGCTCTGAATCTCTGCCTGAAGCAGCTCTTCCTGCCGGGCACTGTCATTCTGCAACCTAGCCAGCAGTTCTTCTCTTTGCTGCACCTCATCATCGGCCTTTGTCAGCGAAGCCTCCACACTGTCCACCTGGCATTTCAGACCCTGGATCACCCCCTGGAGAGCCTCCACCTGATGGGCACTCTCCTCCTGGCTCCTAGCCAGCTGCTGCTCCTTGGTCTGGATCTCCTCCTCAGCCCTCCTAAGGGAGTCACCCATGCTCTCCACCTGGACCTTCAGGCACTGGATCTCCTGTTGCACCACCTCCTTCTGTTGGATGTTCTCTTCCTGCAACTTGGCAAGCAGCTCCTCCTTGGCCTGCACCTCCTGCTCAGTGCTCCTCAGTGAGTTGCTCTGGTTTGATACTTCCTCTCGCAGGCTGCTGAGCTGCAGGTCTTTATCTGCAGAGAGGGACGAGACGGTAGAGATCTCTGCCTGGAGGGCCTCCATCTTCTCTGTAGCCTGGAGGAGGAGAACCTCCTTCTCACTCTGAGCCAGCTTCCACCTTCCCACCTCTCCCTCAGTAGTAGACAAGAGGTTTTGCAGCATCTCCAACTGTTGGGCACTATCCTGTTTGGTCTTGGCCAGCTGTTCCTCTTTGGTGCTTATCTCCACCTCAGCCTTTCTCAAAGTGGCATTCAGGTTCCCAATTTGTTCTTTGAAAGCCAGGATCTCCTCTTGCAGTACAATCTGAGCCGAGTTGTCCTTTTTCAGTATTTCTAGAAGCTCCTCCTTGGTCTGGACTTCCTGTTTCAGCCTATGCACTTCCTCAGCAGACGTGGACAGCTTCTCCTGCAATGCCTCCTTTAGCTGGGTGCTCTCTTGCTGTTGCATAGCGAGCCGCTCCTCTTTGGCCTTGGTGTCCTCCAAGGCTTTCTGAAGAGAGGCACTCATGCTGCCCACCTGTACGGTCAGGCTCTGAATCTCTGCCTGAAGCAGCTCTTCCTGCCGGGCACTGTCATTCTGCAACCTAGCCAGCAGTTCTTCTCTTTGCTGCACCTCATCATCGGCCTTTGTCAGAGAAGCCTCCACACTGTCCACCTGGCATTTCAGACCTTGGATCACCCCCTGGAGAGCCTCCACCTGATGGGCACTCTCCTCCTGGCTCCTAGCCAGCTGCTCCTCCTTGGTCTGGATCTCCTCCTCAGCCCTCCTAAGGGAGTCACCCATGCTCTCCACCTGGACCTTCAGGCACTGGATCTCCTGTTGCAGCATTTCCTTCTGTTGGATGTTCTCTTCCTGCAACTTGGCAAGCAGCTCCTCCTTGGCCTGCACCTCCTGCTCAGTGCTCCTCAGTGAGTTGCTCTGGTTTGATACTTCCTCTCGCAGGCTGCTGAGCTGCAGGTCTTTATCTGCAGAGAGGGACGAGACACTAGAGATCTCTGCCTGGAGGGCCTCCATCTTCTCTGTGGCCTGGAGGAGGAGAACCTCCTTCTCACTCTGAGCCAGCTTCAGTTCTCTCACCTCATCCTCTGTGGCAGCCACATGGCTCTGTAGCACCTCCTTTTGTTGGATATTCTCCTGCTCCTTCTTAGCCAGCTGCTCCTTTTTGGCTTGGATGTCCTCTTCAGCTTTACTGAGAGAAGTTACCATGGTCTCCATCTGGAGCTTCAGGCACTTGATCTCCTCCTGCAGCATGCCTTTCTGGGAACAGATCTCCAGTTTCAATGCTTCCAACTGTTCTTCCTTAGCCTGCACCTCCTCCTTTATGCTCTGCACCTCCTTTTCATTGGAAGCCACATGATCCTGAAACTCCTCTTTCTGGTGGACAAACTCCTCCTGGCTCCTAGCCAGCTGCTGCTCCTTGGTCTGGATCTCCTCCTCAGCCCTCCTAAGGGAGTCACCCATGCTCTCCACCTGGACCTTCAGGCACTGGATCTCCTGTTGCAGCACCTCCTTCTGTTGGATGTTCTCCTCCTGCAACTTGGCAAGCAGCTCCTCCTTGGCCTGCACCTCCTGCTCAGTGCTCCTCAGCGAGTTGCTCTGGTTTGATACTTCGTCTCTCAGGCTGCTGAGCTGCAGGTCTTTATCTGCAGAGAGGGCCGAGACGGTAGAGATCTCTGCCTGGAGGGCCTCCATCTTCTCTGTAGCCTGGAGGAGGAGAACCTCTTTCTCACTCTGTGCTTCCTTTAGTCTTTCAACCTCCTCCTTGGTTGCGGCCACACATTCCTGCAGCATGTCCGTTTGTTTGGTGTTCTCTTGTTGGTTGCTTGTGAGCTGCTCCTCCTTAGCCCTCATGTCCTGCTCGGCTTTCCTCAGGGACTCCTCCATGCTGTGCATGTGAACCCTCAGACTCTGGATCTCCCCTCGCAGCTGCTCTTTCTGTGCCGAGCTCTCATTCTGATACCTCACCAGTTGCCCTTCCCTGGCCTGGATCTCATCCTCGGCCCCCTTGAGAGATGTTTCCATGGTCTCCACCTGGACCTTCAAACCCTGAATCTCTTCCCTGGCCTCTCTCCCCTGTTTCTCTAAGGCTAGGCTCAGCTCCCCTCCCTTCCTCCTCTCCCCCTGAACCTCTTCTCTTAGTGCCTGCACCTCCTTCTCCTTCTGCTGAATGGCAGTGGTAAGGCGGTCCAACTCTTGGCTCAGGCTCTGGAGATGGGCGTTAAGAGAGTCGCTCTGTTCCTTCAAGGCCAGTTGAAGAGCTTCTTTTTCAGCCTTGAGAGCACTCAGGGTCCCCTGGAGGTCAGACACAACCTCCTGGAGAAGCTGGCTCTCTGACTGAAGCTGGGCCTTCTCTTCTGCATGCTGGGCCTTCTCTTCTGCATGCTGGGCCTTGATCTGTTGGATCTGCCCCTCCAGACTGGAGATGGTGACCTCCAGCTCAGTGCGTCTGAGAGTGGCAGCAACTAGCTCCTGCCTCAGCTGCTCCCACTGTGAAGAAAAGGCCATTTGTAAAACTGTCAATATTCATAACATCTGCCATCAGACAGGGGGGGACAGACTCAGAAGTAATACATTTGTGATGCCTCTGCTTACCTCCATGATGGGTCCCATGCTCTCCCCTTTCTCCTGGGCCAAGGCTCGACTGAGCTCATCTTCCAGAGACTGGATCTTACTTTGAAGGATCTCAAGTTTTTCATTCAAACACTCCTGAAGGGCAGAGATGACACAGGTCGTCATGATATCACTTGTCAGGAAGCAACACTAACATTTATTTTGTATAATGTACACTTCTATTTGGGGGGGAAAATGCTGAGATGCTCTTTTGTCATATTTGATTAAATAAACTTCCTGAGAAACATACAGGTTTTACATAAATCTGATATCTGTGAGCGGCAGAAGTCATGTGTTTTGGGAGAGTGTCTTGGAAGGGAGGGGTTGGGATATTTAGGTGTGAATCCTTTCAAACTCAAGCCAAAATTGCTAGGTTCGCCAAACTTCCAGACCCTGCCTTTAAGGTCGAGACCCATTTACCTTCTCTGCAGTCGCATGTCTGAATTCCGCCGTGAGCTGTCCGTTTCTGCTTCTCCATTTCTCCTGAGCCGACGCCTGCGTCTCTGTCACCCTCCCCACCTCAGTCTCTGCTCTGACCAGCCGAGAACACACCTCTCCCACCTGACAGGTGCGCACACACACACACACACGTTCACCAAAAGCCCTTATACTCTGTACACCAACACACACAAACTGGTTTTCAGTCATCACCTGGACAGAGAGAGTCCCGTTCTCCTCTGTGAGCTCGTCCACCTTGCGTTCCATGTGAGAGGAGGTGGTCTTCAGATCTTGGTTCTGTTTTAGAACCTCGTGGAGACGAGACTGCAGCCTGTGAGAGACACTCCGTTTACCAGATACAGTTACAGAGCCGGAACTTTGAAGAACACACAGGCTCTATTCCCCCTACCGATGGTTCTTGGTTTGCAGTTCTTCCAGCTCTGCTCTAGGACCCTCCTCCAGCTCTGCTTGCTCCCTCTGCAGTCTCTCCAAACGATGCTGAAGCTGGTGGATCTGAGTCTCTGGAAGAACACAAGTGTGTCAGAAGAGCAAGAACATCTGAGAAGTTCTTCTGAAACAAAAAGCTGAAGGTTTTTACAGGAGAGTGATCTTGGACTGATACCTCTCTGTTGGATAGTGGCTTTGTAGTTGGCCAGCTCTCTTTCCAACTCGTCCCTCATCTCCCTCTCTAGGGCCAGCTCCTTTATCCTCATCCTTCGCTGGAACTGAGGAGTTCTCATGATATCTTGCAGAGGAGAGCTTCGGAGAAAAGGAGGAAGATGTGTGTCTTTATTAAGCACAGATGCAAATAAAAAGCTATCTTACTCTAAAGCTAGATTCTTTCAAAAATGATATAACAGATGTCAAAGTACATTACATAATTGGTCCAAATTCTCAACAAGCTGTAAGCTATTAGATTTGTCAGATAAGATATTCTAAATAATTAGGAACTTAATTGATCCCTGAGAGAAATGAAGGTGTCCAGGCATGCATGTCAAGTTAATGCTACCTCACAGAAGAGGTGGCGACAGTGTTGAGCTCCAGGAATTGCACACTCTGGGAGCGCTGGAAGACAGGCGACTCGTCGTCTGTGAAGGAGGCAGTGGAAGTGTCACTCCTCACAAGCTTGGACACCACCGCTGAAGGTTCGAGAGCCATGGGAGACAGGAGTTTATTTTTATTTGGAAAGCCACATAAACCATTAATATTCATGAAGGAAAAATATATGTATTTCACAACTTACATTCCCTTTTCAGGTATTTTTCCAGGCAATTGCTTAAGCTGATTTCACTCTCACTATCCATTACAAAGCGAAGCATGGATGCAAGTTCAAGCTAAAGCCAAGGGAAGAAAATCAAATCACTACTGTTCTCTATTGGTTTATGGATTGTGCATCACATGGATCAGGAGTCCTCCTACCTCAATTCTATACTCCAGAACATTGAGACTTTGAGAGCCTTTCATAGAAGCCTGGAACAGCAGCAACAAAACAACCTAAAAACACAACAGACATTTTAACATACAATGTTAGACATTGTATGTTAAAATGAGACATTTTAACATACAATTACACAGCGAACTGACATCCCATATGATTTTTCGATGTGCATGACACACCTTTGACAATTCCACTTCAAGGTTTATTCCTTTTACAAGGTTTCCCCAGTTGACCAGAGTTCCCTGGCTTGCAAGATATCTGCATTCTCCTAATAGATAGAAGTGATTAAAATCATATAGTCTGGGTGTACTTTGTGATGTTCCTGGACATTCCTTATCAGTAAAACTTGATTTACTTTGCAAGAAGTCAGCGATTAACTGGAACCTGTCTTCAGGCAGCTCCAGAATGCTCTCAGGGGGTTCTTCTTTTTTTCTGAGATTGAGACAGCAGGAGAGATAATGACATACATGTCACCAGGTCTGATGGTCAAAGTAACACACACAAAAAAAATCGATAATCGATTCACAACATCTGCTTGTTAAGGAAATCAAGTTTCAACTTACAATTTATGCACAATTCTCATCAGTAAAAGTCCGTCTTGTAAATCGATGATCCTAAAAACTGGCAGATCCAACTTCATGCTGTTGACCTGTTTGGATCAGTACGAGTTGTTGTACTCACTACTCAGTAATAAACCAATTGTCAAGTATGCACCGTTTTCTCCAACAGGTAGTGCTAATATTTGCTAGCGCTAACTAGTTTTTAAATGTGCCATCTTACCCATTCCAAAATCGCCTCTTCTTTCAGTTTGTCGATGGCCATTTCACGAACGTTAGCTAGATGTGCAAGCGAGATGGTAAGCAAAGTTGTAGAGCTAAAAGACTAAAATAGAAAATATATTTTGCTAGCTAGCTAACTAGATGTGACTGGCACAAACTAACTAAGCTAATAGCTACCAATTACATTAACAGTCGACCTAAAATCTACAAACTGTATAAATCAAAAACAAGCAAGGAGGATACAGTTCAGTACCAGGCTACGCTTAGTCATTAACAGTGTCAGCTAGGCTAGTTATCCAGAACCTAGGCGTGTACTGTACAGTAGTCAGAAAACTTGACTTGTTTCAAATGTTTGCAGTCACTCTCTAACGTGAAGAAACTATATTTATTTAACGTTAAACCTTCTATGAAAATGTGCCCCATTAGGAAACATTTATAGATAGCTAGACTCAGAGCATATTTAGAAAATAAATTGAACATACCTGCCAGCCCGAAAAAGTAATCGTCCGAAGTATTGGAGCTAACTTACACAGCTTGACCCTTTCGTATTCTTCGACCCGTCCTTCTTTTAAATTTCGGCGCAACTGAAGCTGCATAGCGTTGATTGGTGATTGTACCGGAAGTTGACTAAAGGACGGGCGGACGTAGACGGGCTCTGGCCAATACACAGTCACTGTAGTTCTTGGATACAGTTTTTCTGATTATGTACGTGTTATATGTGCCTTTGCACTTCATATAAATCAACCTATTGTATGTATAAACATTTTATTACAACGGTTGGAGGTATTTAACAGGTTGATTTGGTGTAAAACCACACATTAAGGACAATTAAAAGTAAACAACAAACTACATTTCCCACCCCCGTCACCTTGGAAACAGGTTTTGTTGGAGTGTGTAGTTCCAAAACAGTGTGAGCTCTCTATGTAAACAAAGCTTTCTGCGCCACGTTTACAGTACCTGGCTAAATTCCTATAAAAAAAATTGCAACGTGTATACCACAGTCAATATATTGTTCATAGTTATAGATGATAGTGATAGTTATATTTTGCAGCTTTATCTCAATAGGATGCTGCCGGTTAGCAAATTGAATGGCTAATGTGGAAACGTTTGTTGAATCCTAAGTTTCTTTCTAACCAGCAGAGTGATGGGAGAAGCTTATTTCAAGTTGTTGTGCATTATATATAGCTAATGATCTGCTAACGTTAATATATTCATGTAGGTTCTTAGAATATCTCTATAAGACTTAAGTCTATAAGTCTACTATAAGACTTGTTTTACTTTCAAAAGCCTGAAAAATGTATGGAGCTCCGGTGGATTTTTCATTCAAAAGCCTTAGTTCAGTGGCAGGTAAATATTTAATTCTAATGTGACTGTTACGGCAACAGTTTACTGCTAATCACGTTCACCTTTCTCACTCTCGATCTTCCTGTCTCTCAACGTTTACTTTCTCTAACTTTTTCTCTAAGATGCACTGAACGAGGAGCCCAATCACGGACTGCGGCCAGTGAGAAAGAACTCGGAGGATAAGTTCTGCAGCCGTTCGCTACGTCTCAACAACAACTTCCTCACCGAGCTGAGTGGCCTTTGTGAAACTGTCAAACACTACTTCTCTGAACCAGCTTTGCTGTCCTGGCTGGACCTCTCCTTCAACGACATGTCACACATAAACGCAGTGAGTCTTCGTCGTCATGGTGTAGGCCTAGTAGTCCATATCATGTGGGATTACTACCAACTGTCACCAACCGTCAACTTTATGCTCAGTGTGTCTTTTTTAAATGATTAAATCAGTAAACTATCAAATGAAACTGTCTCTCAGGTCCTCTGTGAGCTTCCAGAGCTGCGGGTGTTGTATCTCCATGGTAACAGCATCTGTACCCTTTCAGAGGTGGACAAACTAGGAGCCCTGCCCTTCCTGCACACACTCACCATGCATGGGAACTCTGTAGAAAACGAGAAAGGCTACAGGTACCGACACACAAACCCCCCCCCACCCCGTATCATAGGCCTAGCAATGCTTAATCTTTTCCTTCTGTAACATCTATTTATATGTGATCATCCAATATGTCGGGTAGAAGTGAACTGGACCCTGTCAGACACCCATACCTCATCCTGTCCTCAGCCTCAAAGGGTTTTGAGAGCGCACCATCTGAGAGCTGTATGTGTGTGCTATGTGTAAACGGTGCTGAGCTAGCCTGCAGCTGTTTAGATTTCTGACAGGTGCTTAAAAGGAGCAGAGGTCAGGGTCCAGTTACACAGTGTTGCTGTCTGCCTAGCAACACCATTTACACATGAACAGTACCCAGGCTCTGTCTTAAATGAAAGTACGGTTATACACCTCTGAATACTACTTAGGGGTTAGGGGTTAAGAGGCATCTGCCTAACACATGTATTATTGTACATTAGAGGCATGCCATAATATTGTATCATGTGTCTTTGTCTGTTAGGAGGTATGTGATTGCAGTTCTGCCTCAATTGAAAAAGTTTGACTTCAGTGCTATAACACGCCAGGAGAGAACACTGGCTCAAGTCTGGCAGCGCCCTGGCAACCGTGGCAAAAGCGGTAGGAAGGGAACCTGACCTGTATCCATGGAAACAGAGAACTTGAGCAAGAAGTTCCTTGATCCCAAACTCAAGCTGGGAAGCTTTTAAATAAAGTATCATGTCAATTTAGTTTGATTAATTTTATTTTCCCTTTGTTGTGGTGAAGCTAATAGATGTGTGCAGTTTTTGTTTCATTACAGAACTGCAGATAACCAGAACTACTACTTTCACTTCAGTTTCTCTCTCTATCTCAAATTCAGGATCACACAAACCAAAATGTATTGTTGAAAGTCTTTAATGCATTAATCAATAAATTGGGAAAATGGATTAACACATGTTGAAACTTTTTGGTACTAGCCTAAAAATGTACAAAGTAATCCAGGTAGTAGTAAATGTTTGAAGTAACAGAACAAAACAAACGACTATGAGCACACAGCAAAAAGCCCAAATTAATAGTAAAAAAAAAAAAAAAAATCACAGCCTAGCAGATCATCCCTTTAAATACCTCAAAGAGGCAAGTCTCTCACCACTCACACTCGTGCCCTCCCCACAAAGAGGATAAATACACTTAAAACAGAAATAAATAATCACAAGAGCTCCTTTACCCTGCGGAGGGATAATCGTGTTAATGTTGATCTCTCAAACTGCTGTTATGGCCGTTAGTTACTGCTTTCACACCAACAAATAAAAGATTACTTATTACAATCTGTTGATTTTTTTAAATTAAAAGTCTTCCACCTTTGTGTTTGAGGTGTTTTAGTGACTGGAAAAACTGTGCTTGGCCACTTGCACAACCCCAGTGATGCCTCAGCCCATTCTGACCAACCAACTCTCAACTAAGGGGAGCTTCATACAATCTATTTCCTGCTTCTGAGGGAATCACACAATTATGTACAAAGGCATTGACATACATTTACATTTACAAGCCCCTCATCCGTATCCTGCCCCCTTCCTTAATGAATCTGTTAAAGATACAAATTGAAGAACCGCCAGCTAGTAAATTTATTTGAGCTATGCAAAAAGAAAGAATTTCTCCTCGTAAACTCAGGCATTTAACCTAACGCCCCCCCACACACACACAGAATGTAACTGCACTCTTTATATGCGTGTTTGTTCTGGATGAATTAGGATAATGTATGCTAGGTCTGGATGCAAATCTTCCATTATGGTGGCAAGTGCCCTCTGGAGAAGAGCAAAGAATCCCTGTCTACCTACACATGAGTAAGTACACAACAGACCATGCAAGCTATCTTGCAAATCAATTAGGTAACACCTGGCAGCTCATTTCTCAAAACAAAAACGTAAAAATACAGTGTTTTTGTTGTTGTTTTTTTACTATGATTGGAAAAAATTGTAAAATATCTGGACAAGTCTTAAACATGAAAAAATTATGGTTTTCTCGAGGTGATTCTAAATGTGTGTGTGAGGGGGGTTCTTTCTCAGTGGGGGGTTCATGGTTCTCATCACACCATGGTGACCGCAGTCTTGGTTCAGCTATATGTGTATGTATAGGATATCATTTGAGACTTGACCATTATCAGTTTTGTCCTGAGCTGTAGCCGTTAGTAACATTACCAAGTAGCACAGGGGGTTGAGCTGTATGTATGCATGATGGACCTGGGGATGCGAAGAGGCGACAAAGCGAGAGTGGAAGCGGGGCGCTATGTCGAGGCCGTGTCACAGATTCAGGGGATAGCAAACTGAACCACAAGATCTTCTTTCGCGTCAACCTTGATTTGAGAGATTGCACTGAAAGCATATGCTGCAATCTTGGACACCTGCAAAACAAATCGATATAATATTGAGGTAAACCACAGCGTGTGAAGCCAACAACCATATATAGGGAGTCAGGTGGCTGAGCAGTTAGGGAATCGGGCTAGTAATCAGAAGATTGCCTTATCGATTCCCGGCCGTGCAAAAAAAATTACGTTGTGTCCTTGGGTAAGGCCCTTCACCCTACTTTCCTCGGGGGGGGAATGTCCCTGTACTTACTGTAAGTCGCTCTGGATAAGAGCATCTGCTAAATGACTAAATGTATATACACCATTGTTAATGGGCAGTGTGAATAGTAAATTGACGGCGTGTGTCTTTCACCTGTTCCACATCTGAGTATGGCACCAGATCACTAGCGAGCACTTGGTGGGGCTGGCTGGTGAGAGACGGGAGTAGCTGGGGCTTCTTCTGAGAGAGACTACTGTTGAACACAGCCAGCTTTGTACTGAAAACAAGACAAGCACAAAGAACACGTTAAGCCCAGACTAGACACAGAGTCACAAATTAAAACATCTAATATGATATACCTGTGACTGACCACAACCTAACACACCTGTATTGCCGCGCTTTATCCATATACTCATGTTGCTCCATGCCTTGGGAGTCTGCAGCCGACACATCAATGATGTTTCTGAAAGGAACAGGGGAAAAACAGTTAGCACAGTCAGTCAGAGTGCAACGTTGCTTGCCGTTTGCATCCGTGTGAGTCTTACAGAGCTGTCTTGTGAAGGATGGAAGTCAGGAGTGCCTGTTCGTCCGTTCGTGCTGACGGAACACTGGCAGGGCTCCATTCTGTGCCATTGAGGGGCTTGCTGTCGGGGTTCGGGTGGGGAATCAACGGCTTACGCTCATCCGGATCCTGAGGAACAGGAAATATCACCAAATATGACCACAGACATCCATAGGCACAACTCCCCGGTTCCTTTGTCTGTCTTTCCCCATATCGATCAGAAGGTGTTAGCCATCAATAATTCTCTGTAGGCTACACCGTGTAGCATAGGTGCTAAAGTAAAGGCAATGTAATACACCTGATCATGTACGTATTGTGCATGTCACCAGCACCAAACAAACCAAGTCTGATTTCAGACATCATCAGTCATTATCCGAGACCAACATAAGTGTTCTTTAACAAGATAACCATTTTCCAGAAGTAAAGCTGACTCCTTGTGTTGGCCACCCTCCTCGCAACAGTATGAAAAGTTGCTGATCATATGACAACAACTGCAAAGTTGATTGGTTGTAGTCCAAAGTGAACATGTGACTATGCCAATTTAAAACGCAGTGTCTGGCTGTTGTTAGCTAGTCAGCTGGCTTATCAGCAATTGATTATGTTGGATATGCGACGCTACGTGAATCCTGGTCAATGTAATCTCATGCAGTGCAGTAGGGGCATGGATTACTCATTCTGGACACACATATTCCGACACACAGATACCTAGATATTAAATAAATGTTTGGGTGGCGAGCAGGGAGCTCGGCTAGGCATGTTATCTTAGCACTTGTTGTGTGACAAATTTCGCTAGCTTCATATACTCAAACGCCAAAACCACCAGAACTGATTTTGACACTGCCTACGACGATACTAGAAAAACAGCTGAATATGGAGCACTTGGGTATCTTCAATATCGACACAAATACGATTACGAATACATAATTGTTAATAGCTAATCGGCTAGCGGCTACTTACCTGCTCTGTGGTCTCGTTCTCGCTGCTGTAACAGCAACCCATGTCGTCCTCTCAGGGCGTTCGGCGTTGTGCCAAACTATGCGACCCCTATCTCCAGCTTCTCTTCGCAAAAAACGGTTTAAAAGAGAAACCGACCACTTATCGGCCCTTGTGGATCAAAATCCAACTTCTTTCCTTGGTTTGGTTTCTTCTGGTAGCTTGATTGCTACTGTCAGCTACTCCTTGTACAACTATCACATGACGGGCACACTGGAGCTGAGCAATAACACAACTTGACTTCCGGCGTAAGTGAATCCAGAACGGAAGTGCACGTACACTAAACACGTGACCTAGAAACACTCACCAGCAGGTTTAGGTTGGTTTTCATACTGATAAATCTCTCTTTTTATATCGTACATCAGTTTGCAACAACTAAATAAAACCTGTTAATGGAAAAAGTGCAAGAATACAAATTTAATTGAATTCAAGCAGTAGAGAACATGAATCCAATCCAACCTGACAGACTCGGGTAGGCTACATTGTGAAATGATTGTTCGTGGAGTACGAGCGGTGTCAAAATACGAATGCACCTTTCAATAGTTTTCACCCGTAAACAGTAATCCATATTACAGTAATTACATAGCATGTATAAAATAAAAATGTCAGGCAATTAATTAGATTTCAATATGGCAACCTCTACATCCAAAACATATACATAATTGTTATCATTGTTATATTGATTCATTATAAATAAACATGAGTATAAAAACCTTATACTAAAGACTCTAGTTGTTCCCCTTAATTAAATGCAGATGAATTGTTTGTGTTTGCCTGATCTGAAAATTATTTATTGTAACTGTAAGTCTGATTGGGGATTTGTCCTAATTCATGTTGAGGGTGTGTCCCAGTCTAAGTGTTTTGACATGGGCTTCCTCTTTCACTTCACCACATGTTTTTACCTCACAAGATTATTGCACACATTGCTAAATAGATAAGCCACACAGTCATCCAACGGCATACTACTACGTACAGACACTACACAACCACACTTCCCCATAGTTACTGACAGAAGAGTGAAGTTCATAGATGCTCTGTTGATGGTAGGTCTTTTCAAATATAACTTTTATTGTATGTAGACTTTTGTATTTCCGTGTTGTAATTCAAGTATACAATTGCAGAATGTATCCGTTAAGGCTGCCATATTTATATAGAGAGAAGAATGCAGCTGTGAAGTGTTAAAAATTAGTGTTAAAACTATTTAATCTGTGACATGTCTACATGATGTGGAAGCTTTTGAATCAGTGTCAAATTTCCCTGTGTTCAGTTTGGTCATTTCTGAAAGTACATTTCTAAACATGAAGTCTTCTACAAAATATTCGGGGATAAGGGACTTTTAAACTGTCAGTAGCAGCAGTGAGCAATTTGTGTTAAGTCCTATAAATCATGCCAACCAAGAAACAACGAATGTGTGTGTGTGTGTGTGTGTGTGTGTGTGTGTGTGTGTGTGTGTGTGTGAGTGTGTGTGTGTGTGTGTGTGTGTGAGAGTTCTATTGAGTTATTTGTTCCATTGCTGTGTCACTTCCTGTCCACAAGCATTCCTTTCTGACAAGGAGGCCAAATTCCGCAGTAATGTAATCTAGTTTCATTTTGATATTAGCCAAGATAATGATTACTGACTGTGTGAAATTTGGCTGAGGACAATAGGACATATTTTCCATAAAAATGCCAGAATTAATTTTTATTTTAAAACCAAACATATGCCCTGTACCACAGTAAACTGATTTATTTTTTAATATAGATTTCGGTTACCACCGGCCCACTCCAACTCTACATAGCTCTGTTGAAACTAGGGCAGAGTTGATGCTCTGTGAGGACTGTGGCTGCTTGACTGATACTTGTGGAGGGTCCAGTAAATTATGTTTTAATATAGCTGAATCTCACCTCCTCTGTGTTGTCATTGACGTTACATGATACCTGAAAACCAAAAAAAAAGAGTCAGGCAATGTACAAACACAGGGGGGCAGCAGAATTCTGGACTGTTTGATCTCTGTTGGCTGTTGAGCTCCCCTTCTTGGCTTTTACTTCAGGAAGAAAGACATCCCTATTTCTGTCTCAAACCAGATTGATTGCTTGATAGACAAACCTGATTGGAATGTCGTTCCGTTTGTTAAATATAGAACAAAACATAGGTGTGATGATGAGATTTTGGCATGAGTGTTACCTGTTGATAAAAGATCAACTAATCTCACCTTTTCATCAGCCCAACACTAATGTGCAGCATTAAGATGTCATTTTGTTATGCTGTTATCCTGCTATGTTTCCTAAAAGTGTTTGGGAAGTATTTCTCCGTTTTTGTTTACTGGCACATTGATGGAAAAATAAGTGTTAAAAAATAAAGAAAATAAGGAGCCCATGTGTGATGTTTTATAATAAAATACTATGAAAATAATTTTGTTCCAGAAAAACAAGCCGCGCTCAAAGAGGAGAAAATTAATCACATTTACGACTCACCACCCGAAAATGTGAATCATTGGATCACGTGACTTATGCTGCTCTGAAGCACGAATGGTTACAAACTACAACCCATCGTTGAAGGTCTGTGTCTGAACTACGGTATACAGAATGGGTCAAACTCGTTCTGGCCTCTTACACTCCCCATCCACGCCAAGCAAAGCGAAATGGAAACCAAGCGAGACAGCCAAACAACTCCATATCCGCAGATTTACGAGTGAGAAGCCTGGGGGTGACCGGTTCAACAGGACTTCGGAGAAAAATAAGGTGTTGCCGTGCCTCGAGAGGAAGAACCAATCAACATGTCAATCCGCGGTGAGTCTAATCGGAGTTTCGGAAACACATCTTGAATACGGACAAGAAAAGTTCAGAAGAGGCCACTTTGAGGGTGAATGCCACAAAACCCCGGTCGGAGGTAGCCCAGCTGGAATACATCATGGACAGATAAGGAATATTAACATTGACAAGGTGAACCCGGTAGCGGCGAACTCGTCATCCGATGCGTCGAGTTTGGATAGACGGGCCAGTGGACTCAACAGAACCGGCTTCGTGGCCAAGCCGAACGGCGGCCAAGGAACGACTACAGGAGAGGATCATGCCTGGGATTCCTCAACAAGGACAATGGA
>CM042852.1:14350227-14492727 GCA_023658055.1 Thaleichthys pacificus | reverse complement strand
GACTAAATGTAAATGTAAAAACGCCAAACCGGGTGTAGGGGAGGGAGAGGGGGGTAAAAGATGAAACAGGAGAAGTAAAAAAGCGAGTGAAAAGAAGGAATGAGGATGACATTCGATCTGGGAAGGAGGCGATGGAGGAATTCTGGTGCAAATGTAAGGAGAGACGATTGAGGAAATGAGTGGGAGATGAATAAAGATTTATAGCATGTAAACAAAAGAGGAGAGAGAGAGAAAGAGGAAAAAGAAAGAAAGAACAGAAGGTGAGATTGTGCTTCATGCCATGGTTTGTTAAGGCTAGTGCTATGCGGGATGACAATGAAAGTAAGAAAGGTGAAATTACATCTGACTCCCTTTTAGATACACTGTCAACACTGAGTGAGGTGTGTGTGCTCCATTCCTGTGTGTGTGTGTGTGTTAACTCTGCGGGAGGCAGTTTAGTGTGCTGTTGTTGTCCCTAGCGACAGGTTAAGCTGCTAAAGAGATTGAAGTGTCAGGTGTTTGAAGTTGACTGGCTGTCCTACGAAGCCACAGGCACTAAGACTCCTCTGTCTGCTCCATGTTCACCATACAGCACTACAGCAAGTGTGTAACATCTATATCCTGTCATTAGCAGCTATGTACCCTCTCTGTCAAGCCTTACAGGAAAGTAGTGACCAACCGTCTGCTGTTTCACCATGAGTTCTCTTGAGAGATTGAGACAGCTTTTGAGAAGAATGCAGGGGAGTGGAGATGTACACACACACACACACACACACACACACACACTGAAACACACACACACACACACATACACTGAAACACACACACACACACATACACTGAAACACACACATACAGACACAGAAACACACACAAAACACACACACACATACAAAGAAGCAGATACACAAACAGAAACATACAGGCACACACACAAACACACACACACACAGAATCACGCACACACTCAGACAGCTGCCTGAACTGCAGCATTCTTTTGCACTTGTCATAAAAGCCTAGTTTATGGGGGCCCTGCTAGTCCACTTGATTGCCTATCAGCCATGGCCTCGCCCTTTTCTGTGTCCGCTTCTGTCTTCCTGACTTACGCTGTCTTTACAGCATGACCATGTCGTCAGCTCTCTGTCTCGTAGACCTACTCTAGGTTTCTTTTGTCTTTCTCTTTTAAGCACACACATGTTGACACATAAACACACGCTAACACACTCCTCTTGCACATGTTCCCTCTGATCACGATTTGTCACACACACACGTTTGCTAATTCTTTCACCGTCTGTGTGCAATGGATGTGGTGTACTTTGGTGAGTTGCTTGCGTCAGAGCCCAGTGCACAGTGACCTCGGTCCTGTGTTTCCCAACAGATAAAACACACTCCCCTGCGTGTGCGCACACACACACACACACACGGATACACATTCAGACACTCAAATAGTCATTGAAACTCGCAGGCACAGTGGGACGTCTGTTTTGAGTCCTGGTAAATGTTTTATGAATGGGCTGTAGATGACGTGAGCAGCCTGTCCTTGATGTGAGATGGGTGGGCTTCACAAAAAACTATGTGTGTGTGGGAAGAGGGGGTGAGGGAGGGGGGGTGTTGGTGCACGACTGCTCCAGAGATTATCTTCTCCCTTTGTCAGTGTTTCTCACTCTCTCTCTCAACCTGTGACATAGCAGAGACCTGTGTGAGATTTAGTTTCAGGTTTTAGCCTGAGGCTTCTCATGAACAGGCATAGTCACTCAACCATCCCGTTCTCTCCCTCCAGAACAAGCCTTGGCAGAAGGTGAAGACCATGGTCCACTGCACACCTTTTGTGGTGTCATTCAAGAAGAGATACCCCTGGGTGCAGCTCGCTGGCCATGCAGGTATGCACGCGCACACACACACACACACACACACACAGGGGCCAGTCAAATCAAATCAAAATGTATTTGTATAGCCCTTTTTACACGCAAGCATGTCACAGAGGGCTTCACATACGCCCATAGAACTGCCCCTCAACCAACCTAAACCCTCAAAGTGCATATCTCCTTCTTTCCACTTGTAATCTCAGTAGTTTGAATCCTTTTTCTTCTTTTTCTTTTCTCGAACGCCCCTCTCTCTATTCTCCTCCCAGGTAACTTCCAGGCCGGGGAGTACGGCCGCCTGCTGAAGCGCCACAGCGAGTGCGAGCAGCTGTGCCTGGAGAAGCTGATGCAGGACGCCCTGCGGCCCCACGTGCCCGGATACCACGGCGTGGTGCAGAAGGACGAGCAGGACTACAACCTGATGGACGACCTCCTGGCTGACTTCGACTCGCCCTCCATCATGGACTGCAAGATGGGCAGCAGGTGAGGCTGGGGAGGAGGAGAGGAGGAGGGAAGGGTAGGAGGAGGGAAGGGTAGGAGGAGGGAAGGGGAGGAGGAGGGGAGGAGAGGAGGAGGGGAGGAGAGGAGGAGGGAAGGGGAGGAGGAGGGGAGGAGAGGAGGAGGGAAGGGGAGGAGGAGGGGAGGAGAGGAGGAGGGAAGGGAGGAGGAGGGAAGGGGAGGAGGAGGGAAGGAGAGAAGGAGGGAAGGGGAGGAGGAGGGAAGGAGAGAAGGAGGGAAGGGGAGGAGGAGGGGAGGAGAGGAGGAGGGAAGGGGAGGAGGAGGGAAGGGGAGGAGGAGGGGAGGAGAGGAGGAGGGGAGGAGAGGAGGAGGGAAGGGGAGGAGGAGGGGAGGAGAGGAGGAGGGAAGGGGAGGAGGAGGGGAGGAGAGGAGGAGGGAAGGGAGGAGGAGGGAAGGGGAGGAGGAGGGAAGGAGAGAAGGAGGGAAGGGGAGGAGGAGGGGAGGAGAGGAGGAGGGAAGGGGAGGAGGAGGGAAGGGGAGGAGGAGGGGAGGAGAGGAGGAGGGAAGGGAGGAGGAGGGAAGGGGAGGAGGAGGGAAGGAGAGGAGGAGGGAAGGGGAGGAGGAGGGAAGGGGAGGAGGAGGGGAGGAGAGGAGGAGGGAAGGGAGGAGGAGGGAAGGGGAGGAGGAGGGAAGGGAGGAGGAGGGAAGGGGAGGAGGAGGGAAGGAGAGGAGGAGGGAAGGGGAGGAGGAGGGAAGGGGAGGAGGAGGGGAGGAGAGGAGGAGGGAAGGGAGGAGGAGGGAAGGGGAGGAGGAGGGAAGGAGAGGAGGAGGAAAGGGAGGAGGAGGAAAGGGAGGAGGAGGGAAGGGGAGGAGGAGGGAAGGGGGGCGGTCGTGGAGGAGGACGCGGAGAAGGAAAACGTAGTTGTAGCACGCTGAATCTCTCAGCTAGACTGTCACATACGCGGCCCTCGGCGGTGGCAGGTGCGTTAACCCCTCGTCTGCCTGTCAGGACCTACCTGGAGGAGGAGCTCAGGAAGGCTCAGGAGAGGCCACGCCTACGGAGGGACATGTACGACAAGATGGTGGCCGTGGACCCAGCGGCCCCGACCGAGCAGGAGAGGGCCCAGCAGGGGGTCCTCAAACCCAGATACATGCAGTGGAGAGAGACTCTCAGCTCCACCGCCACCTTGGGGTTCCGCATCGAGGGCATCAAGGTGAGGCCGGTAGCAAACCTGGGGAGGGGCAGGGGCGGGGGGGGTTACTCACTCTGTGGGGGGTTACAAACTCCAGAGGCTATTTCAAAGTAAGGAGACAGCATTGGTGTTTTCTGTCCTCGAGTTGTTTTGAAAAAAGTCCAAGTTGATCCTTGGATAAGGAAGGACAACTCCACAACTTTCCCTGATGGGAGAAAAGTTATTTACATTTATATTTACATTTAGTCATTTAGCAGACGCTCTTATACAGAGCGACTTACAGTCAGTACATGGACATTCCCCCCCGAGGCAAGTAGGGTGAAGTGCCTTGCCCAAGGACACAACGTCATTTTGCACAGCCGGAATCGAACTGGCAACCTTCTTATTAATATCCCGATTCCCTAACCGCTCAGCCATCTAACACCCCACCCCCCCTACCCCCACCTCCCCCACCCCCACACGCGCACACACACACAGGCACACCCCCACACACACGCACGCACACACACACACACCCCCCCCACACACACACACACACACGCACACACACGCACACAGGCACAGGCACACCCCCACACACCCCCACACACACGCACGCACGCACACACACACACACACACAGGCACACACACACACACACAGGCACACACACACAGGCACACCTCTGTGAATGAGGTCATGTGCTGGAGGCACATCACAACAATGGAAATGCGCTCACCTCTGCTTTATATGGAAATAGTTGCAAAACAGGTGGTCAGTCTTCAAAACACACATAGTATCAGCATGTGACATCATACCCAGTCTCACTCTCCTTCTCGTGACATGCCTATACAATAATGTGGACGTATCGGTTTGTGGTTTTGGGCCAGGCTCCAGATCTAGATAAACCAGTGCTTCTTCTGGTCCAAACACTGACAAGAAATATGCCCCGTTTTTTGTATTACATGGTTCCGTAACTGATGGTCACTAACTGAGGGTTTTGTGATTCTCCGTAGAGAGCAGACGGGACGTGCAACACCAACTTCAAGAAGACAAAACAGCGAGAGCAGGTGAAGCAGGCGCTGGGGGACTTTGTGGACGGAAACGTCGAGATCCTGGTAGGTGTTTCCAGCGGAATGGACTCAAACGGACCTAACGTCTGTGGAGTATGTGAGTTATTTCATGACTCTCTCCTTCTTCCCTTCTTTCAGAAACTTTACCTGCAGCGTTTGGAGGAGCTACGCTCCGTGTTGGAGAAATCCCCGTTTTTCAGGACACATGAGGTGAGACATCTCTTTACACCTGCTCCCACCCTTTGTACTAAGCCTCCTCAACAAGCCTGCCAGCTGGGTTATTATTGATGTATCAATCCAGTTAGATAACACACAAACAGGCACATGAAGCTAATATATGTCTCACATGCCCACACATACACGCATCATTATCTTTCTCACACACGCTCTCACCTCCCCTGTCGTCTTGCCCCAGGTGGTGGGCAGCTCCCTGCTGTTTGTCCACGACGCTTCAGGACAGGCCCGCGTGTGGATGATTGACTTTGGGAAGACGGTTCCCCTGCCTGCCCCCCTCACCCTCGACCACCGGAGCCCCTGGGTGGAGGGGAACCGAGAGGACGGATACTTGTGGGGCCTTGACAACCTCATAGACATCCTCAGCACCATGCAGCCCTCTGGTTCTGAGCCCTGAGAGGGGGAGGTGGCAGGAGCGATGAGGGGTGGGGAGCAGTAGAGATGGAGAACATTGGAGAACATAGGCTAAGCGGAGGGCTTGCTACAGATGGACGTCGGTGGGACTGGTTGTAACCCGCCCTGCCAGAGGGGAAGAGAGAGAGAAGATAAGCACCACTGCAGATCTCCGGATGATGACGCTACTCCTGTTCAGCCTTTTCAGGAGAGAGAGGGAGAGAGAGAGAGAGAGAGAGAGAGAGAGAGAGAGGGAGAGAGGGAGAGAGGGAGGGAGAGGGAGAGGGAGAGGGAGAGGGAGAGAGAGGGAGAGATCTTAGCCACACAACGAGCAGTGTCTCATCTCTTTCACTTCTCTCATTAACAATGTTGACTATCACTGCCACACACACAAATGCAGAACTACTCTCTCCCCTTCTCTCCCTCTGCTGGCTGAATGGAAACATATACAACACTTCCTTTTGAAGTGACCTTCGAACCTTAGAAGAGCAATGGAGAGAGTTCTATTTTTGCGATGGACCATTGATTATTTTGTCTTTTCCTACTCAGTGTACTAGTATACACCAACACTAATACTCCGGGCAGACCTGTATGTTTGAATTGACCCAGAGCTTTTCTATGTACATAGATATATTTAATTTGTTTGCCTTCAAATAGCTTTTTTACTGTACACATTTCTGTGCCTAGGTTTGAGTATTTGAGAATGTTGTTTTTCCGACAGCAGGTTCGCTGATAGGATAGTCAACAAAAGATCAAATGTTTTTTCCAACTAAATGAAAACCACTTTTCTCTTAGTAAACGGTCGAGAAAATACAGAAAATGGCAAATAGCCTTTCTATCTTTTACATTCCTTTTATATTGGGCCCATGACTCTGGCCATGACCAGACTGCAGTGTATTGCACTATGAATGTCGCAAAAAAGCCATTGAACAAAGCAAGCTCTGTATGTGTGTGTTTAACTACTTGGTGTGTCCTGGGCTCATGGTTAGTAATTGTGTTTATTTAATTAAGGTTGATTCAGCTTAGATATTAAGTTCCATGCAACTATTTTTGGTGCCTAAACTGAATGGCATGTGTGGCTGTCTGTGTTACAAAACTGGAACAGGTTAATATTTTAAGCTT
Source organism: Thaleichthys pacificus (assembly GCA_023658055.1). Taxonomy (NCBI): domain Eukaryota; kingdom Metazoa; phylum Chordata; class Actinopteri; order Osmeriformes; family Osmeridae; genus Thaleichthys; species Thaleichthys pacificus. The sequence goes on along the minus strand of CM042852.1, from coordinate 14,486,433 downwards.
AATGATGAGTCTTACTGGATGAATAATTGATTTGAAGGGAGTTTTCTTTGTGTTATTGGTTATTGTTTTTACTGGAGAAAACTGTCTGTTAGACAACTGTGGACAAGCAATTTATTTCACAATCGACCACAAAGAACTGGGTTGGACTGAGGTGAGTGGAAGCCCATGCTGATGACCATATGTGACCATTGTATTGATTTGTGTCAGAGCTTACCTCTTTCCAATGTTTTGGTCATTCAGATAACATTCCAGTCCAAGTCTTCCTGTACCAGGTTCTTCCACAGTGTCGGACAGCTCTGTGTGTGTGTGAATGTGTGTGTGTCTTGCTGTGTGTGTGTGTGTGTGAATGTGTGTGTGTCTTGCTGTGTGTGTGTGTGTGTGAATGTGTGTGTGTCTTGCTGTGTGTGTGTGTGTGTACACACCTGTGCGGTAGCCCTCTTTTTGAAAGAAATGTGTTCAATGTGGTACATATGTCAGCATTGACATCATAGAGCTGGAATATCAGCTCTGGACCTACACCACGAAAGTAAATGTTCTGGAATGATTTTCTGTTTACAGACTAAGTATTATATGTCTTTCTATGTGTCCTCATCTTTATAATAGCCAGCTGACTGTTTTCATACTGTTTGTGTGGTCTGGCTGGGAGCTGGCCAGTGTGTGTCAGGGTCGTGGGGTGCGGAGGTATTTTTGTAGCTTTTATAACCCCTGTGTTGCATCTCAGAATTCTGTGGACTGTCTGGGAAGAAAACACAATGTTCTGTTGGGGCGGACTGAGTCTCTGTCTAGAACACCATTGATTGCAATAAACTGGAATGAAGATCTTAGGAATTGTTGTCTTTTCTGCTCCAAGCCGGGGTTCACATTCTTTGTCGCTAATGTTCAAAAGACACAATGATGTATCATCCTGTTAAAATATGTTAGCAGTTGATTATATTTGATGCAGAATGTAAATGAGTGCATTTGGATACTCCTTCCAGTTGAAGGTTCATTTGAACACATTGACTTTACTGGATTTAAATAGGCACATTGTGGTATTTTCAAACAATGCTGCTTGGTTGTCACCATATTTGGTGTCATAGTCCAGTACTTGTTTACAAGCTCTAGTGTGTGAAACCCCTGATAATATATCTGAATGCCAGAACAGTAACTTGCATTGTTGTTAGGTAGGCAGAACACACGCAACAAACAGCACCTAGTACATCCCACAGCATGTCCTTCAAGTCCTGATCACTGTGTCAGAGCCCCAGTGTGGAGCAGCACCACCTGGCCAGAGAGACCAGCCTCCACCCCTTCCTGGGGGACTACGTATGGGGTACCATCCCCAGCCCTCAGGGGGGCCATCTCTCTAAGCTGATCATTACTCTGGGCCAAGCTGTCCAGGCTCCACAACTGGTAACGCAGGCTCTTCCCCTGCTTGGCCAGTATGTAGGCCTCCCTGAGCCCTGGGCTGGGGCAGGGAGACAAGCTGACCCTGGGTAGAAGTAGCCAGGGCAGGGTGGGGTCTGGCTCTGTCTGCTCTTTGTTCACAGTCCCCGGGGCTAGGCCGAGCAAAACACCTGGGGTTAGGGAGAAGTGAGTCAGAGCCACAGATAAAGTCTTCCTGTGTGTGTGTGTGTGTGTGTGTGTGTGTGTGTGTGAGTGTGTGTCACTCGTTCTCACCTGAGGCCACCGCCCAGTGTGCCCTGTGTCCCCTGCGTTGGCATGGCTCGTGGTTTAAGTCCTCGTCGTATCTGTGCCGAAGCAGTCAAGGAACTGCAGCACTGCGGCACTGCACATTCTGGTACAGCATGCGAAATAAGTCCCATACTATCACATACTGCTGTGCTATCAACACAGTCATACTATTTAAACACCCTCCACCCACTTTAATGATAGACAACAGAGATACTGTAGGGTGTGTGTGTGTGTGTGTGTGGGTGTTGAAGGATCCGGAACGAGGACAGGCTGTCCCTCACACAGATGTGTCAAGATGGTTCGGGAGTTGTCTCCTCCCATTCCCCCAGAGAGGAGCTCCGCCCTGCACACGCACACCTCCTCTGCAAGTAGGGCCATGTCACGGGCTGAACCACGAAAACAGATTGTTTAGAATGTTTTAAAAAGTACTGAACTGCACAGGGAATAGTTTATTATGATCTTACTGTTATACAGCTACGAAGCAGTATCTTGACTAACATTACCATCTGTACATAAAGGTTACCTGAGAACATCTCCCCTTGGGCAGTGTATCCCCTGTCCACAGCTGTTTGGACGACAGTTTCCATGGAAACATGTAAGGGGGGATTCCGTAGGTTAGCTGCCATCCACAATGCAACTAGGACCGCACCTACAGGTAAAATACCCAATTTGGGACCACAGATTGGTATGGAGGTGATCAGGAATACTACCCAGTGACTAACACCTCTCATAAAGGCACAAATACCTGACTGTTTTTTTGTTTTGTTTTTCTATCGAAGAAAGGGCTGGGTCATGAACAGGACACACGGTCTATGAATGGAGCAGGTTAATTGTGGTGGCCTGGATACTTACTGAGGGCCGTCTTGGATGAGGGAAGGTATATACTTGTTGAACAATATCCACTGCAGGTCTTTGCTTAAGCTGAAGAACAGAAATATTAGTCTCCTTAACAAAGAAGATCACCACCACTTCAGTGAAAAGAGGAAGGGATTGTCGTCATATGATTGGAGCCCCCAGCCACACATTATGCAGGGAGCAGACGAACACACACACGCATGCCAGGGCATCTACTGCCATCGGTCCTCCCAGGGCGGCAAGGAGCAGTGGGCCGCCACTTCTGCCGCGCTTGGGAAACAAGTCCAAGCACTCTCCCGTTTCCTGGCCAGGGATCTGTTCTGTATGTTTTTGTACTGAGTTATTTGCAGAGGAAAACCATGCGAGCATGAGGAGAAACATGCAAACCTCACGCAGAAAGGCCCGGTAGATGGTTTACTCATACGTCATTTGTTTATTGTTATTATACGTCATCATGTATTCTCACCTACTTTCTCTCTGGGTGAGCAGCAGCCTGGCCTCTGTATGATCGCCTTCCACGGGGGCCTTTCCTGCTGCGATAGCCTGATATAGCTTCTTTTTGCTGGGTACTTTGGTGGCTACAGGTGGGGGTGGTCCAGGTGGAGGGGGCGGGGGAGGTGGTGGTTGAATGGGTTGCGCTATGGACATTTCCTGGCCCCTGCCAAAGTATGGTGTTCAGACAAAATGTTCAGACATATTACATGAAACGTATTGATCTGGTAAGCGAACTGAGGCAGTTGACATGGCACACATCACAGGTCCCTAGCTAGTTGTCTCAAATCATTCTACGACGGTCACGTATGACAGTGACACCCATGTAGCTTGCAAGCGTGTTTGATTAGCACTCACTTTATATCCTGTTCAGAAACCCAAACTAATTCAAAATCATAAAATGTGGTGGACGTGTTCTAGCTTAGTCTCTAGTTAACAGTTTCTGCATATGCTAAATAGTATATTTGGCGACAAACATCTCAATCAGGTCTCAGAGACTCACAACTGAAATAACTGTGAGATTTCAATGCACCGGAAACAGTATCTGACGAGGTACGTTCGTTTTGGTATAACCCACTTTCTTTGTCTGGACGTGAATTACGATCTCATTCGCCAGGGCAGGGCCAGACTGTATTGTAAATAGGCGGAGCTACAGACAACAAAATGCGTGGATGTTCACCGCAGGATTGTTCAGCTCACTATATCGAAAACACAATTTGACAGGAAACGGAAACGCGGAAGCGGAAAACAATTCGTGGACACAAGCTAACGACGGTCAGTTCATTCATCGAACAACTTCTAGGTTGTTGCTGCATCCAACGCCGAGGTATTTTTTTTTTGCTGTGTTTGACATAATCTATTTCAGAAGCATTACGACGGTCAACAACAATTAAATAACAAACGATTACAGATTCAAATGAGATGTTTGGTAGACCATGTAGCCAGCTGCAGTTAGCTAGCCACATGGCATTAGCTTTGTTACTACACCGTAGTCTAGAACGGAAGATTTCTGCACTCGTGCCCTGCTAGCTAGTGCTAGTAGTAGTAGTAGGAGCAGCACTGCCACTACTGGTCATCTAGTGGAACGATGACTTGGCGGGCTAGCTTTGTTGATTTAAAACGGAATCTTTGCTGGTGGGAACTATTTGCTAACTTCTATTTTATCTCATTTTTATCACCAGAAAATGGCTGGTCAGGATATGCGACTGAACCACACGATCTACATCAACAACCTCAACGAGAAAATAAAGAAAGATGGTAAGCTAACATGTTAGCCTAACAAAATAGCACCCGGCTATCACTGAAGTCACAGATTGCACATTTCCATAGTTTCATCAGTTTCACAATTACACGGTTTGATTGTTAATTGTTTTTACCCAGAACTGAAGAAGTCGCTATACGCCATCTTCTCACAGTTCGGGCAGATTTTAGACATTCTTGTATCGCGGACCTTGAAGATGAGGGGTCAAGCTTTCGTCATCTTCAAAGAAGTCAACAGCGCTTCTAACGCTCTGCGTTCGATGCAGGGGTTTCCATTCTATGATAAACCCATGGTGAGATTTTTTTTTTTGCACTTGAGCACAAATTGGTTTAAAGGCAAACAGTCGTGTACTGTTTTCCAAAGAGCATGACTTTCTTAAGAGCGTGGTCCCGTGTAGGCTAATTGCAACAACTTCCTCTGTTTACCTCAGCGCATTCAGTACGCGAAGCTGGACTCGGACATAATTGCGAAGATGAAGGGTACGTATGTGGAACGCGACCGGAAGAAGGAGAAGAGAAAGGTCAAGGGAGCAGAGGGTGCAGGTGCCAAGAAGGGGGTCCCAGGAGCTGCAGTACCCATGGGTCCAGGGGTACCCACGCCAATGCCTGTCAGTAACTAATTCCAAGCTAAATACCCTAAACGTTTTCAATATCTGCCCAATAATCTTTAAAGCTCTTCATCCATCGACGGTATCTTAAATTCAAACTATGTACGGTCTTGTTTCCACTCTCATTTAAAGGGAATGCCTCCTATGAGCCAAGCTCCTCGTATGATGCCAATGCCTGGCCAGCCCCCTTACATGCCCCCTCCTGGCATGATGCCCCCTCCAGGGATGGGCCAGATGCCCCCTGGTGCCATGCCTGGCCAGATGATGCCAGGACAGATGCCTGGGCAAATGCCCCAACAGGTAAGGAGCGTGTTTGTGAGATGTCAAGTCAAATTGACCACTTTCATTTGGTGTTACGGAATATGTCGTCAGTTCCCCCCGGATTTTCTGATCAGGAAATATAACATGTCTTCCATGCCAGGTGTCGGAGAACCCACCCAATCACATCCTCTTCCTCACCAATCTCCCAGAGGAGACCAACGAACTCATGCTGTCTATGCTGTTCAACCAGTCAGTACCTGCTTTAATGTCATCGCACTCTCACCATGTAGGTGGTACATGTTTTTGTACAGTACTTATACGGATGCTCGCTTCTCCTTTCCAGGTTCCCAGGGTTCAAAGAGGTACGTCTGGTTCCCGGTCGCCACGACATCGCCTTTGTGGAGTTTGACAACGAGGTACAGGCAGGTGCGGCGCGAGAAGCGTTGCAAGGCTTCAAGATCACCCAGACCAACGCCATGAAGATTTCCTTTGCCAAGAAATAGCCTGGTTCTCTCTCACAGACAACACACACCTCAGAGAAGACACATGCAGATGAGCTGTAGTCACGGACACACCAGGGGGAGCTATTGGAATGCAATCACAGCCCAAGACTGAATCACCACTTGCTTACACACACACTCACACACACACACACACTCACACACACACACACACACTCACTCACTCACTCACTCACTCACTCACTCACACACACACACACTCAGGCACATGGCACAGCTTCCTTATCTCATTCTCCTACTTTTAATGATATGTGTCTTCTCTGATGTCAAATGCTACAGAAAGACAAACCTCAACACTGTTTCACCTCTACAGGAATCTTAAGACTTTAACAGCAATATCATTCCATTGTCCTCCTGGCGATGCCGTCCCCTCTTAGATCTATTGGACACTTACTATACAATAGTTCTCAGAGGAGATTACAGCTATTAGGTAAAGGGCAGGTTTTTAATCAGTTTTCTTAGTCATAAGTACATCTTATTTAGCAAGCTAGTAGTGTGGGGGGGGGAGGGGGGAGTGTTGAGTGTCAGCATTTCATTGGCCGACTACATTATATAAGATCTATGAGAGGGTCTCCATCTTCAGGCTTTCCATGGCGATGAACTCTGGTGTCTGTAAGTATCTGGTAGGGTTTGTAAGTATATTTTCATTTTCAAGTCTTTGTTTTAAAGCATTGCACCCAGCGTCTGGTTCACCAGACATTGTACCTGGCGCTTTTCTGTTTTGATTAAAACATTTTATATGACTTCTTGAGACCCTTTTTCCTTTTTTAATGTTCTTTAATAAAAAAAAAGAAGATTGAAAATAGCCCATTTTGGATATATTGGAATGTTTGTTTCATCGCATGATCCTTTTCCTGCACTTCAGGGGCCCAGCGCTCCTTGTGTATAAAACCCCAGCCGGCACGTCTTCTACTACAGAACGAGGATACCCAAACTCTTAGCTGCTGTCTGCATGTGGTGAATGCAGTGATTATGCGACCCAGGAGAGGGCGATGGCCACTAGTCAACCGCTGAGTCACGTGACGATACAACTTCTCGTATACGCATACTTGAACTTTGGGTTTGAGTCGTTAAAAGAGTTTTATTTCCTAAACTTCTACTCTATTCAAGAGTTTAAGAAAAAGGTTTTCACATGGACCTCTCTTGTTTTCCTTGTTTCACACGTAATAGATGGACCTTGGCGCTAACAACATAAAGTCTGCCTGCCATTCAAGGAACCACTTGTTACAGATACTCCTTGGGGCTGTTTCTTCTTACATCAGACCCACTAACGTTTTTCAGAGTGACGATGCTTGTAAGTAGGAGGGCCTTCTGTCCTCTAGCTCTGGATTTACTAGGCACAGCTGAATGACTTGTTGAATTAAGGTTAAAATGGTTCATTTAGGCCTGTACCATTAACTGTCTTGACACACACAAGGCCCCCCTGTTGTCGGCTTATACTGTGCCCTGAATAATTATCCTCAGGTCAGCTTAACAGTGTATACAGAATGCACATTCTTCTGTCTGTTTCCCATGCCTTTCCACACTCCCTTATTTTGCCTTGAGAAAGCGCTGACCTTAGCTGCCAGGGTGTTGTGTGTGAGCGTCTGTGTCCCATGCTCTTGGCGACATGCCTAGCGACTCCCAGTTCACCAACACTGCAACCTTTCAGTCGGGAGACTAAAAGGAAGCTTATCCACAGACCCATGCGTGGGACATCTCTCAGAGCGTCAGCGGGATTTAAGATCAAAAACATCAATCGAATTCCAAAGATAAGCTGTGCCAACCTTTTTGGCTGATGCATTAGTGCATCTGAATATATAAAGTCAAATATTCCTTATAGGCAGGTTTTAGATTAACACTTTAAATCATTATTTATGTCAAAAACAACCACAATGCTTTGCAACGTACCTGTCACTGTGCCAGAAGGTTTAGTACTTGTATTTTTGTAAGATGTCATTGTTTTTTTTCTTTTGATAGGCACCCATGGGAGTCAGATGGCTGAGCGGTGAGGGAGTCGGGCTAGTAATCTGAAGGTTACCGGTTCGATTCCCGGCTGCGCAAAATGACGTTGTGTCCTTGGGCAAGGCACTTCACCCTACTTGCCTCGGGGGGAATGTCCCTGTACTTACTGTAAGTCGCTCTGGATAAGAGCGTCTGCTAAATGACTAAATGTACAATGTACAAATGTACATGGGTATAAGGCTAGTGACTAACCCTCAAGGAGTTAATATCCTCTTTTTACTCTAGTATTCATCCTTTGTTAGTGTCGTAGGATAACAATGTGGCATACTACTATATAGGAAATCCCTGATTAAAGTAAATAAGTACTGACAGGACACAAAGTTGAACCAAAAATAGCACAGCATGTGTGGCAATACTTATTTAATGGACATTTTCAACTTTTATGTATTAGTGTGGTAAATCATTTCCAAATGAAGAAATGGGATCCCCAATGATCCTTTATATGGCATGACATGTTATTTAGCACAAATAAGAGGATGTCCATAAAGATTTAAATGAGGTTTAGTTAAAAATCAATGTAGAGAAAATAGTAGGGCTTGACAATCCTGCTCCTAAATAGTTGTACTTAATGGGATTACAGATGCAGACCATCATTAATAACGACAAGTTGGTTCCAGTGGCAGTTATCCCTGTCTATGCCATGACAACCCTTCCACTACCTTTTACAGAAGAGATCTGTGGAGATTGTGGATCTTGAGTAGTTAAATGGCTCTACATACTTTGCTGCTACTGACATATTAAAGCTATGTGCTAACCTTTGGGCCCTTTTAGATACTTTTTAACAAAGTGTAACCAGAACTTCCTGTTTAACAAAGCGTAACCAGAACTTCCTGTTTAAACCCATGGTTCACATGAAAACATATGGTCCTTGCCGTGTTACTGATTTTGTAGCATGTGTAGTTATACCGGAAGCTTCTGCTGTGGCACCTATCGACTGTACCGATCTTAATATTAATGTGTTCATGGTGTAAGCCTGTTGTGCACTGTTATAGCCTCTTCAGTGTTTCAATGTCACCTTTTTAGTTTGTTGACAAACACCATAATATACACAGTAGACACCAAATACCTACATAGAGTATAAACAGTATTATTTCTACTGTAAAAGGTGAAGCATATTAAGTAATTACAAGGATAGTTTGATGTTAGTGGGACACTGGAAAGACACACTTGGTGTGTGCTATAAAATTCCTTGGGAGCTGCCATATTCTGAAAGAAGCAAAGAGCATCTATAAAAAAAGAAGAAAGAAAATGAATCACAAACAGCAGGTATAAATGAATACTGAGGACGAAATTTGATCTGGTGTTCTGTAAAACATGTATTTAAACAGATCAACTGGGACATCTCAGCATGTGTGACATGTAGTGGATCACCATGTTGGACGCCATCCTATTGTATGCTAGTTTTTTTTCCCTCAATACAAAATGTATTGTTAGAACTCTTATTCTGCCTTCTAGAAAATCCATCCATGGTTTATAGAAACCATTGAGAGTTAAGGGGCCACTTAATAACTTCACTGTTGCCATCAGATGGCGCCAACCACTAAACTCTAGAGTCCAGTGTGGCGGGGTCAGTCACCGTAGTGGCGGATGATGATGGCAGACTCTTGAAGGCACCAGGTGCCAATACGACCTGCATGTGTTGTCATTCGGCGGACTCTTAATTTAAATTCTGCGGATTTCTCGGGTCATTATGCAAAGCAGTCCAGCGCGCTTCTCAAGAGCCCTCTGTTCTGTGCAGGGGTCAGTAAAGAGCGCGAGGCCACGGAGGCACCGCTGGTTGCTAGGGACATCATCGTGAGCAACAAGTCATTCCATTCCTGGGATTGGAAGGGAAAGAGGGGAGGCGGAGAGAAGGGGGAGGAGAGAGGGTAACTAAAATTGGCTCATTATGTTACAGGACTGAAGCAGACACATTGTGTGGTGGTCTTGGGTCTATGGAATCAGACAGGAACTAGTTGGACATGGAAAATATGCAACGGAACCTGTGCCAAAATGCAAAAAAGACCCTGCCCACTCTTCTCTTTTATGTCAAGACATAGCCTACCCATTTGTTCTTGGTTTAGAGCATAAAATGGTTGAATGTGCTATAGGTGTTTGAGCAAGTTTAATTGCAGAAGGCATTAGCACTAATCGCTCTTGACACGTTTTGTTTTTGTGATGTGCCTTGTCCATCTAATCAAAAATATTCGAAACAATCCTAAATCATTTGTAGACCTAATTCAGTTTTGAGAAAACATCATAAACACAGACGACTTTGCTCAGCCAACCGTATGGGACGACTCTGAATAGCGTGGGGTCCTCTCTAAACCCCAAGCTCAACCATTTAGTGCTAGGCTTTGTCCTCGGTCTGTGTGCTTTGTTTTGCCCATGGTCCAGATTGTCGCCTGTTTGTGAATGAACGCAACCGCCTAAGCGGTTCCTTAGGCCTAATTGTGTAGCAGCGCAATATAAATTCGGGCTAGGAAGACGACCAGGGCTGCAGTTCAAGTGACAGAGGAGGGCAGCGACAGATATTTAATTGGCACTGCGGCGCTTTGATCTCTGCCGGATTAACCTAGAGGCCTTAAAATGTGGGTTAGGCCTATTATTCTATTACAAAGCCGGGGTACACGCTGTGATTTTTAATATATCATGTTCACAGTACCATGCAAGCCACAAGCAATTTATGCGCAATGATGAATGTGCAATAATAAAATAAAAAATGAAACTCCAAAAAGGTATAGAAAACGTTAGTTAAATCCTAATGGATCATCATTCAAGGGAAATTGAAATTTGAGGGGGATGTAGAGGGCGCACATAAAAGCTGGCTGACGGATTTCCCCTGCCTAAAGACACACCCTCCTCGCCATACACACATGACACACACTAGATACCACACACACACACTCAACTCCGGTTGAAATAGCCGACTCTTTTTATTGTGTCGCTCCCAGAGCGGATAGTCACTGAGTCTCCGGCGTGTTTCTTATCAGATGACTTTGAGAGAAGTGACCATGCAAGGTTGCACGCGGATGGGCACTTTATGGACATAAACGTTGGATGAAACACAGTTGTGACTGACTTGAGCCTGTTACTTTTTTCGCTCATTGAGCAATAGAGGAGGATAGTGTTTTACTACCAGAGAGCGCGTGTGTTTGGTGTCTGTTGGACTTACTTGAAGGAGCAAAGTGCGAGCCTAGCACGTTGCGCAGAGCCAGTAAGAGAGAGAGAGAGAGAGAGTGAGTAATAGGGATGAGAGCTCAGTGAGCCAGCAGACGGACATTCAAAGCTTCTTAACGGCAGGTGGGAGGAAGATCGAGCTGGTGTGGGAGTGTTTCCCCCCCGTGGATACCCACCCTGGACACCGCACCAAGTGGGAGAAGCGCCAGTACCAGAAGCTTGTAGTGGCTGGCGGGCAGGTGTCAGCCTACTCACGGCGGGTAACAGTCCATACAGTCCGTGTAGGATATGCTTTCTACGTCCAACACGATGAACTGGCGTTCTGATAGCTGAGACCAAGAAGGGATATCTGGGACATCGCGTCGTTATAAGTCCTCGAACCCGTGACGTTGATATGGGGAGAGAAAGAGCGCACGGGCGAGACCCGGTTGGTCGTGGAGGAGCAGGGAGCAGCGCGAGGACGGAGATGAATCGGGACCGGGGCCAGCAGTGGACTGTGATTCTTCTCGTCATCCTTGCACTGCAACCACAGGTAAGCCGCCACTAATTAAGATCTATTTTCGGAGGGCTCGTTAACCCTTCTTTGACTGTTATTGGCGGTGTATTCGTCCCCCTCACAGCCTAATGAAAACAGTAACGTTGTGAACGTTGCTCCTTAATTTTTGTCCTTAATTTGCCAATACGTCCCCACGTAGGCTACTGCGCCTGTGTAATAATATGGCACTTCAGCTGGCCTACATGATGTTGGGCTTGTGTGCACGAGGCTACACTTGTTGCTCAATGGGCGTATATCCTTTCTCTGTAAAATCGATGCCCAATACCCCGCGAAAACGTGATTTTTACGGTATTGTTCTCCGCGAAGTCTAAGCTTTTTCCATCTCATTTTTGTGTAACTGGACTATTGGCTCATTGTGATAAAACAGCAAATTCCGTGTTGGTCTATTTTGGCAGAAAAATTGAAAACGCAGTCGTCATAATTGAATGCTAATGAGCTATAACAATAGGCTACATCAGTTTAGAATACTGATTTATTACATTAAATGTTGTTTATTGAGTGTTTAACGCCAGATGCCACCTTGTCACAGCCTTTGATGAATACTTGGTCTCAGTAAATGGTCCCACATTGGCCTGTACCATAATGATGCATTTGCTTATAATACGAGTTTTCAAGAAGCCCATTATGAACGATGACAGTTCAACGAATTCAAGTTAAGTTCCACAACCATGTAATGACTGTACACACGGCTTGTAGAGGCAGGCGGGCAGAGGAGTAGGCTAAACGTGCACCCTGCTCCAGGTACACTGGCCTGGTTGGGTCACCCAGATGGGTTGACAGAGCTCTCTCACAGCTGAGGCAACATCAGACCAGGAGGAGAGCATGTTCTGTGCGTGTGTGTGTCCTGCTTTTCCACAGGGGTCTATGTTCGGAGTGTATTCTGTATGGGTTAGGGGTGTGTGTTGGGACAGGGGGCATAATAGAGAAACACTGAGGGCGTGTGAACATGCAGTCAGCTCCACACCCCTCTCTCTCTGTCTCTCTCTCTCTCTCTCTCTCTCTCTCTCTCTCTCTCTCTCTCTCTCTCTCTCTCTCTCTCTCTCTCTCTCTCTCTCTCTCTCTCTCTCTCTCTCTCTCTGTCTGTCTGTCTGTCTGTCTGTCTGTCTGTCTGTCTGTCTGTCTGTCTCTCTCTCTCTCTCTCTCTCTCTCTCTCTCTCTCTTCTCTCTCGTCTCTCTCTCTCTCTCTCTCTCTCTCTCTCTCTCTCTCTCTCTGTCTGTCTCTGTCTCTCTGTCTCTGTCTCTCTCTCTCTGTCTCTCTGTCTCTCTGTCTGTCTCTCTCTGTTTATCTGTCTCTCTCTCTCCCTTTCTCTCTGTCTCTCTCTTGCCTGACAGACTACTAGAAGCCTACCTTCCCCTGCACTGCAGTATATTAAAAAAAGTCTAGCTACCGTGGCCCATTTATAATGTTGGAAATCAGTGGAGCATTGATGCAGTTTTATTTTCTTCTAGCAGGTAATATACCTTGATGAACAGTAATTTACTAAGCAGGCTTCATGTGAATAGCCTTTAGTCAGCATGATTAGCCAAAGAAAGAGTTCAACAACAGTTGGACTCATGCAGCGCTGGCTCCAGTGTTGAGGTTGTGGTCAGGTTGTGGTCAGGGTGTGGTCAATCCCGGTGTTTGGGTTCTAATGAGGATCTAATAACCGTGGCTCTCCTTCAGGTCCTGTCCCTGGAGCGCTGCTGAAACACAGGTATTCCTGGAATGGTGGAGAGAGGGGGGGAAAGAGGAGAGGAAGAAAGGAGGATGGAGGGTGATGAGTGGTGCTGTATCTCCACAGGCCTTTTGATGTTGGGGAGTAAGACCGTCCAGGAGAGGGGCGGCGGAGGGACCCAGGGCCAGCACCAACAAAGGGCCCGGCTGAAAGGCCGCTCTCTCACGCAGCTTGAGGTCACATGGTTTACATCAGGTTGTAACTTGGGCCATGGTCAGGTTGTAGCTTGGGTCTTAGTCCTTGCAGAGTGAGCGACGTTATTAAAAGTCATTTATATTATAGCTTCACTTTGATCCCATAGGAATGAGGTAGCTTATTTATAGATGAGGACGAGGCTCTTTGAGAGCAGAAACAATTGGTGTGGAATATTGTGCTCATGAACACACACACACACGTGGACACACACACCTTCCGTGATATTGTTTGATTCTCCCTTTGGGGCTTGTTAGCTTGTTAGCTTGTTAGCTTTAACACTGGAAGTGTGAAAGATGACAAAGAGAACTGCTGCCATTTTTTGAAGAGGAGCGCGTGCAGAGAGAGTGACAGAGGGCAAAAGTGAACAACCGTTCCCTGATCGACACAGACGTGAGGAGGAGGAGAGAAAGAGCCTGTGTTTGTACACCTCCCTGGGGAGAGAGGGAGGGGAGAGAGGGAGGGGAGAGAGGGAGGGGTGCTGACACAGAGAGCAGAAGAAAGGAGCTGGATGGAGAGGTGAAAGGAGGATATGACATAGGGGAGTGGATGGCAGAGGAGACAAAGAGAGGGAGGAGGATAAATAAGAACGAGAGAGAGAGATAGGGGGATGATCTAGAAAGATAACGTGAGATGAACAGGAGTATCGAGAAACTGATCTCTGAGGAGTGCGTGTATTTGAGCGTTTAATGTACGTGTGTGTGGTTGGGGGGTCAGTCCATATGAATTAGATAGTGGTGAGAATCAATGTCAACTCTCTGTAGTTTAGAATAGGGAAACTGTATTTGTTTATGATTCCTAGCATAGGGTGGAGGCCTGATAGTCCTAGATTCTTAGAGATAACCCTTCCCAGAGCTGCCATGAAAGGCGAGACTCACCACCTCAGAAGGAAAACTCTAAAAGTATGACATGAACAACCGTTGGGTTCAGTTCATATTCCTAGAAACTTTGACTGTAACGTGAAACAAACAAAGTCTCAATGTCTTTATGAGGTACGTCATGTCTTTATAATTTCTCTACTGATGTCTGACACTGTGAGGTGTCTCTTTCTACTGTGTTTTTCCACCTTGTCTTCCTCCAGCTTGTGTGTGTGTGTGGTACATCTCTCTACAGTGTGGTTCCTAAGTCTACATTTAGTCATTTAGCAGACGCTCTTATTCAGAGCGACTTGCAGTAAGTACAGGGACATTCCCCCCAAAGAAAGTAGGGTGAAGTGCCTTGCCCAAGGACACAACGTCATTTGACCCGGCCGGGAATCGAACCGGCAACCTTATGATTAATAGCCCGACTCCCTAACCACTCATCCATCTGACCCCTCTGTCCGTCTCTCCCCCTTGTCTCCCCCCAGGCTGTGCGGGCGGTGGGCATGTTCGAGCTACAGATCCGTCACTTTCAGAACCCCCAAGGCCTGCTGCTGAACGGGCAGTGCTGCGACCTCCAAGCCAGCGGGGGGCAGCGCTGCTCTCTGAGGGACCAGTGCGACACCTTCTTCCACGCCTGTCTGAAGGAGTATCAGGCTCGCGTGGCCCCCGCTGGATCCTGCACCTTTGGCTCGGGCAGCACCGGGGTCCTGGGCAGCAACACGCAGCTGATCCGCCACAGAGGACACGACGGGGGAGGAGGGGGAGGAGGGGATGTCGGACACATCGTCATCCCCTTTAAATACGCGTGGCCGGTAAGTACCTGAGGCCTGTCCCAGCTCCTGTTGAGGTCCAGTTTGTGGTCTGAGATGTTATGCCGCAACACAGTTTTGTACTTGAGCCTTGTAAGAGCCCTCCTCCCCTCCTCTTTATCGATCAGTCTCTGTATCTTACACGGAGGCTGCCCGCCTGGTTGTCTGGCCGGCCGGCCAGCCGGCCAACTGACTGCTACGACTCGTGTCTTCATTAAAGAGCAGACCTATTAATCGCCCATTAGGACATCGGTGGCCAAGACAGCTTCCAGATAGACCAGTCGATATCCCCCTGCTCT
Source organism: Thaleichthys pacificus (assembly GCA_023658055.1). Lineage (NCBI taxonomy): Eukaryota > Metazoa > Chordata > Actinopteri > Osmeriformes > Osmeridae > Thaleichthys > Thaleichthys pacificus. The sequence continues at coordinate 14,471,165 of CM042852.1, read as the reverse complement.
TCGCCTTTGCTAAGAGAGCAGGAAGAGGAGAGGAAGAAATAACACATATCTATGTGGAGGAATATGGCTTGTCTAGAGGCCTTGATGGGGGGCTGAGGGCTGGGGGATGGGGGGGTGGGGGATGGGGGGCTAAGGGCTGGGGGTGGGGGATGGGGGGGGGCCGGGGGGGGGGGGGGGCGGGGGACAAGCCCTCTGGACATGCAGAGGAGAGGCTGCGGGCTGCAGGCTCTGGAGGAGGGAGCTCACAGCTGTTCACATGCTGCTTCATGTGTCTCTGTTCTTGAGCTCCGAGATGTTCACAAGGGAGCCCAGGTAGGGTGTGTATGTGTGCATGACGGGTGTGCATGTGCTTGCGTGTGTGTGTAGGGGGGGGGGGGGCAGTGGGGCGTTGGTTGCAGGTCAGACATCTGCACAGGGCAGCGAGGGGGTTGTGGGGAAGGGGGGGGGGGGGATTGAAAGCTTTTAGCAGAGAGGACCACTAATTTTCTCAACGATCTCACATCCACTAAACCCATTAGAGATGTTTCTCTGGCTTTTCGCTTCTATTAATGTCTGTCTGTGAAGAAGTAGGGCCCGATAAAATGACTTGGCAAGACCAGGACTACTGGTCCACTCTGCTTTCCGGAAATCTGAGCATTTGTTTGCTTCTTTGTGTACTGTCTCAGTGACTATTGGTAATCTTTTGATTTTGTTATTGTCTGGCATACTTTGTGACCTCTCTGAGGTTGAATGGTTCTTCATAATGAAAGCATTATAAAAATGGCCAAGAGAAAGCTAGTGCATGTATGGTTTTAATTATGTCCGTGCTGTGTAGCATTTTAATATCGTGCAAAGCCCTGGTGGAGATTTAAAGGAGGACTGGGACTAAGTCTGGTCAAGCTTACCAGCTGGCCCAGCGCTGTACACAGGTCTGGGGGTCCTTGCTTCAGGGACCTGGCACACACACACACACACACACAGCCACACACACACACACACACAGCACACACACACACACACACACACACATGCAGCCACACACACACACACACTCTCATACATGCATTCAAACACTCCAGCACCAGAAAAATGCAGTGTGATATGGTGACCTCATTTTGATCATTATTGGCCCATCTACCTGTGACGGTGTGTGTCCCAAAGACAGTTATCTACTTCCTTGTGTGTGTGTGTGTGTGTGTGTGTGTGTGTATGTGTGTGTGTGTCTTCATACACATTGTCACTTCTTTCCTCCACGACGGGGAGGTGTGTGAGTGGCAGGTATGAGTGTGAGAAAGTTTCCAGTCAGAAAGCCTATATGGATCAGTTTCAGGGCTGGGCCACAGGGTGGGCTGGGCTGGGCTGGGCTGGGTGGATGTGAGGGGGGAGCACCACAACACATAGAGCCAACATGAATGCATTTCTATGGTGGAAACCACAGCTGAAAGACTCACATTATCTGTCCATCTCTGGGAGGGAGGGGGGGCGGGGGTGGGGGCGGGGGTGGGGTAAGGGGGAGGGCTGGGGCAGTATTCTGATCCCTCTGCCCCAGGTGAGGGGATGAACAGGTGAGCACAGTCATTATGAGGAAAGGTGAGCTCTCTCCATCCACAGCCAGCACTCTCCCGTTCTCATGCTTTCTTTCTCTCCCTCTAATCTCTTCAGGGGGAAATGAGAATGTTTGCATGTGTGGATGCCTGTCTCTGTGTGTGTGTGTGTGTGTATGTCTGTGCGTGTGTGGATGTCTGTCTGTCTGTGTGTGTGTCTTTGTCAAAGCAGGAGCATGTGTTAGTAAGTAGTGTGCATTCGATTTCCTCATTGTCTGACTACAGCCCCGCGGTTGGCCTCGGGGATTTGGCTGTAGTTTGACCTCAGTTCCCAACACAGACCGTGCATGGTCTGGGAATAGATGGAACAGATCAAAGCGCCTGTATCTATGAGGTAATCTCCTTAAATAAAAAGCAATAGTCTAGTTTCTGTATGTGTGTTTGTGGGAAGCTATGTGGCTGGAGCACGGCCTGCCTGCCTGCCTGCCTGCCTGCCTGCCTGCCTGCCTGTATGCCTGCCTGCCTGCCTGCCTGCCTGCCTGTATGCCTGCCTGCCTGTATGCCTGCCTGCCTGCCTGCCTGCCTGCCTGTATGCCTGCCTGCCTGCCTGCTGCCTGCCTGCCTGCCTGTATGCCTGCCTGCCTGCCTGCCTGCCTGTCTGCCTGCCTGTATGCCTGCCTGCCTGCCTGCCTGCCTGCCTGTAGCCTGCCTGCCTGCCTGCCTTTGTTCTGAAGAGTTTATCTTGTGGAGTTTATGAATGAGTCAGTGAAGAGATGAATGAATCCAGAATGTGTGAGTGTGCTGGAAGAGGCCAGCTGGCGATCACAGAGGCTCAGAGATGCAGTTGAAAGACTTGGGTTCCTCTGCACCGTGGGTTCTATACGTGGTTCTGATTCACAATTAACCCTTCCCGCTATGCGATCGGCTCTTTTCTCCTGTCTGTCGCTCCAGGCTGGTTTCAAATAGAGAGGGTTCAGGCATGGTCATTTGTCAGCGTAAGTCCTGTGACAAATGACTTTTAGAGTTGCGCTGTATAAACACTGTTAAGTTGAAGTGAATGGATTAGGGTCCAGGTCTCTTGATCTCCCGTCAGCCTTTCATCACCCTGAGCCTCCGTCCTAAACAGGGTCAGGTTCTCTCTTAGTGGGAATGTACACACAGACGCAGACACACACGTACACACACACACACAGTACAACACACACACACACACACACACACAGACGCAACACACACGTAGTCACATACGGGTGTGTAACTGTGTGCGTGTGTGTTGTGTGTGTGTGTAACTGTGTCTGTGTCTGTGTGTGTGTGTGTGTGTGCGTGACTGTCTGCGTGTGTGTGTGTGTGTGCGTGACTGTCTGCGTGTGTGTGTGTGTGCGTGACTGTCTGTGTGTTCCACCATTTACTTCTTCTTCTCATTTCCTTAAAGAGATCCCTGATCCCTGTTTTGTGTTGATAGGAACAACCGGTCCTGCTATGCAGCTACAGTGTAAAGAGATTAGCACATTGAGTTTTCTAGTGTGTTCAGATCGGGTCAAGGGCTAAGTCAGTTAAACGACAGACACACACACACACACGCACACGCACACACACACACTGGCCTAGACTTGTGAGAACTCTGGTACCAGTAGCTGTCAGTCAGAGGCCAAAGATCTATCAGGCCCAGTCTCATGATTCCAGAAGGTTCCAGGCCCTAGTTACGGACCTGCCTGGCTGGCTGATTATTATGGTCTGTGTGTCAGTGTGGGACTGGTTCTCCTGTTCGCCCATATCTTGGGAGAGCCTGGCTGGAAAATGAGGACTGAGATGCAAAGTGAATGTAAATCTGTGATCCAGCTGGGCCGCTTGATAACCTCCGCACTGCCGTGTGCACTTGTGTTGATCCCTCTGTAATTGTTCTCATATGAGCAAGTCATGGCAGGGCTGTCATCTTGTATTGTACTGAGTTGTTGCTTAGCTACTTTGTTTGTTCGGCAACATTAAACTAATCGTTGCTTGGTTTTGCTCGGTTACAATCTACCACACAGCTGACGCTCTTACATACTCTCATTCTCTAACCCTAACCCTAACCCTCTCTCTCTCTCTCTCTCTCTCTCTCTCTCTCTCTCTCTCTCTCTCTCCCTTTCTCTTCCTCTCTCCCCCCCCCCCGTCCCATTCTCTCACTTTCTCCCTTCCTCTCTCCCTCTCTTTTTCCCTCTCCTCCTTCCTCCCCTCTCTCTGTGTCTCTCTTTCACACACATACAATGCTGGGTTACCTGTGCATTCCAGCCATGTGGGAGTCCCAGTCCTGGGGAGGTATAGGAGGAGAGAGGCAGACAGAGAGCCCAGTTAGAGCCATGTGGGAGTCCCAGTCCTGGGGAGGTAGAGGAGGAGAGAGGCAGACAGAGAGCCCAGTTAGAGCCGTGTTTCTTTTCCGCTTCTCTCTTTCACTCTCTTTCTCTCCTACCCTTTGTGTTTCCGTCTCTTTTGTAACCACGGTGACTCTTACTCGTACTCAAATACCTGTGTGCTGATACTGGGGTATTCACACACACACACACACACACACACACACGCACACACACACACACACACACACACACACACAGTAGCACCCTTTCAGTGCCTTTCCCCTTGGACACGCTGTACGTGAATTAGTACGCAGTCTCAGACACACTTTATCATGACACACAAAGAAAGTTAATTCCATTAGGGTTTCCAGCTTGTGTTTTTGAGAGATAAGTTAAGAACCCTGAGGGCAAGAGTCCCGGAGACGCTGAGTTTTAATGATTTCATTTGTGTGCAAATTGGATTGAAAAGACTGTTTCTATTATAGGCAGGGACTGAAGGAGGAGCCAGCTTTACACGATCACCTTGACGATACTGTAGAGACTCTGTGTGTGAGTGTTTGTGTGTGTTTGTGTGTGTGTGACAAACAGTTAGGGTGCACATCAATGGTTGTGCAGGTGTAATTACACCAAATGGTTACCTTTCCTTCACGTCCATTGATCTGTTTCCAGTATCCCCGATAAGATTCCCTCCCTCCCCACCCTCTCCCTCTCTCTCTCTCTCTCTCTCTCTCTCTCTCTCTCTCTCTCTCTCTCTCTCTCTCTCTCTCTCTCTCTCTCTCTCTCTCTCTCTCTTTCTGTTCTACCACTCTGTCTGCTGTTTCCACCCCCCTCCAAAATCACTCATCCATCAACTCTCTCCCACACGCTCTCCCTTTCTTGCCCCCTCTCCATCCCATCCTCTCTCTCTCTCTCTCTCTCTCTCTCTCTCTCTCTCTCTCTCTCTCTCTCTCTCTCTCTCTCTCTCTCTCTCTCTCTCCGCTTGCAGACCCCATCTCTTCTGTGTCAGGGCTCCCTCTCCCCTCCTTCCTCTGAGGGGGTAGGACCATGCTGACATGAAGCCTGCGTGTTCTCCTCAGAGAACCTCCGGTCAGGGAGAGAAAGGGACCTGCATGTTCTCCTCAGAGAACCTCCGGTCAGGGAGAGAAAGGGACCTGCATGTTCTCCTCAGAGAACCTCCGGTCAGGGAGAGAAAGGAACCTGCATGTTCTCCTCAGAGAACCTCCGGTCAGGGAGAGAAAGGAACCTGCATGTTCTCTTCAGAGAACCTCCGGTCAGGGAGAGAAAGGGACCTGCATGTTCTCCTCAGAGAACCTCCGGTCAGGGAGAGAAAGGGACCTGCATGTTCTCCTCAGAGAACCTCCGGTCAGGGAGAGAAAGGAACCTGCGTGTTCTCCTCAGAGAACCTCCGGTCAGGGAGAGAAAGGGACCGGAGCCAAGTTCCCCTAATGGAACCTTTGACTCCTGTTCTGTAATCATGACATCATCTCCTGCCTCTGGCCACATTTCTCTTTCTAGTCTTTCATCCCTGTCCGTCACTTATCTTATCTCCAAGCAGAGTCTCCAGATGAAGAATCTGTCGGCGTGTACCCAAACCCCACGGACGCTCTCACGGTCTCCCTCGGCTCCTCCGGGCCTGTTTGGTCACGCGTGATCTCTTCTATCTCCTGCTCCGTTTAGCTGCTCTATCCGGTACATGCCTCATTTATGTTTTTCATAACCTTCATCTGTGTTTACTGGGAAATTAGAAACTGGAGCGCTTTGAGAGGCCATCCGTGGACCACAGACTCTCTCCCCCCCTCTCTCTCTCTCTTCTCTCTCTCTCTCTCTCTCTCTCTCTCTCTCTCTCTCTCTCTCTCTCTCTCTCTCTCTCTCCCTTACTCAGTGTACTCACACACAGACACTGATGCACACATACCCATGAGTACACACATATGCACACACACACACACACACACACACACTCAAACCCATTCCCATACCTACTCTCTCTTCCGCTGGCTGTGCCCCTTACTAAACACACAAGTGTAGAGATTTAGCATTCAGTGGCCAGACGAGGTCATTTCCTGCGGAAGCTGGAGGGGGCGTTTTCTCAGGCTGGCTAGCGGTGAACTGGGGGGTAGACTGGGGAGGGGGACCGTGGGGAAGGGGACGTGGGGAGGGGGGACGTGGGGAGGGGGACGTGGGGAGGGGGAGGACGTGGGGAGGGGACGTGGGGAAGGGGGACGTGGGGAGGGGGACGTGGGGAGGGGGGGACGTGGGAATGGGGGGGACGTGGGGAAGGGGACGTGGGGAGGAGGACGTGGGGAGGGGACGTGGGGAGGGGGACGGGGGAAGGGGACGTGGGGAGGGGGACGTGGGGAGGGGGACGTGGGGGAAGGGGACGTGGGGAAGGGGACGTGGGAGGGCGGGGGACGTGGGGAGGGGGGGGACGTGGGGAAGGGGACGTGGGAAGGGGACGTGGGGAGGGGGGGGACGTGGGGAGGGGGACGTGGGGAGGGGGACGTGGGGAGGGGGACGTGGGGAGGGGGACGTGGGGAAGGGGACGTGGGGAGGGTGGGGACGTGGGGAAGGGGACGTGGGGAGGGGGACGTGGGGAGGGGGACGTGGGGAGGGGACGTGGGGAGATGGCCGTGGGGAGGGGGACGTGGGGACGGGGGGGACGTGGGGAGGGGGGGACGTGGGGAGGGGGACGTGGGGAGGGGGACGTGGGGAGATGGACATGGGGAGGGGGACGTGGGGTAGGGGGGGACGTGGGGAGGGGGGGGACGTGGGGCGGGGGACGTGGGGAGGAGGTTTGGGGGGGCAGAGTGAGTCGATGTGGGACACATGAGACCGCTGCTCACTTCAGATGGGAGAAAGGGGAGAGGGGGGAAACAGAGGTTTGGGCTGGGGGGGTGAGGCTGGGGTGGGGACCGGAGGGTTGTGGTGTGGTGGCGGGGGGGGGGGGGGGGGGGGGAGGACTCATGGGCATGCCAAACCGTGAGGGCTCTGTTGTTTCAGAGCGTTTGAAGTAGCCTGGAATCACATACCTTTGTGCAAGCCAATTAACCCTGGAAGAATGTGACTCAGAGATGGAAGGCGAGGGGGAGAGAGAGACAGGAGGATGTGACAGAGAGAGAGAGAGAGGGAGAGAGAGGGAGGGAGAGAGAGAGAGAGAGGGAGGGAGGGAGAGAGAGAGAGAGACGAGAGAGAGAGAGAGAGAGAGAGGAGAGAGAGAGAGAGAGAGAGAGAGAGAGAGAGAGAGAGAGAGAGAGAGAGAGAGAGAAAGACGTCTGATGCTAATCACGTCCAGAATGAAAGAAAAACAAAGAGATGAAGAGAAGAGGGGATCTGAAAGATGTAATTATATGGACAGGGTCACCAGGGTGACAGGGTGGGGTGTGCACGGGGACACCCAGGGGGCTAGTTTGCTCCATATCTGCTTATTGTTTCAAGAACCAATAAGTGGGGAGATATGTGTGTGTGTGTGTGTGTGTAGTTGATATCGTGTATGTATATGTGTGTGTGTTTGTTTATGTCTGTATGTGTGTATGCCTGAGGGTATAGACAGAGGCGGCACAGTGGCTGATCTCCATAGCGACCCTCGTACTTCTCCATAGCGACCCTCGTACTCCTCCATAGCGACCCTCGTACTTCTCCAAATTGACCAATGAGCCACCATGCTTCCTCGTTTGTATGTGTGTGAATCTCTCTCTCTCTCTCTCTTTTCACTCACCCGTTCCTTTTTCTCTCTCCCTCTTTCTCCCTGTCTCCCTGTCTCCCTCCCTTTCTCTCTCCCTCTCTCTCTCTCTTTTTCCTATCTGTCTCTCTTTGTGCATCTTTACATTTTTCACTCTCTTTCTCTCTCTCTTGATTTCTCTAGGACCCTTCCAGTCCATGTACTGTACATCAAAGTAGAGTTAGTTACAAACAACCTCGGTTGACTCGACATGTGTCTGACTCTGCTTGTGGGAACAGGGGACATCAGGAATAACACTCTCTATTGTTACCGGTGTTACTCTAAGCTTTGTGCAGGTGGGGTGTCAGGCACCGACGCTGTCATGACAACGCGGTCAAAGAGTGTGAGGTGTGTGTGTGTGTGTGTGGTGTGGGAAAGTGGTTCTGTAATTATGGCCTATACAGGCTGTTGATACTCAAGGGGAGGGATGCTGGCTGGGTGTCTATACCGCACTGGGGAAGGACAGCTCTCAAAAAGAAGAAGATTAAATGTATTGTATTTTTTTTACAGTTTAGTGTAATTCTGACAAAGTATGTGTGCGCTCAACGCGAGTGTGTGAATGCAAGTGTGTGTGTTTGCGTGTGTCCATCCGTGTGCATCTGTGTAAGCCTGTGCGATGTGTGTGCGTGTGTGTGTGTGTAAGTCTGTGCGAGTGTGTGTGCGTGTGTAAGCTGTGTGTGTGCGAGTGTGTGTGTGTGTGTGTGAGTTTCCGTGCGTGTGTGTGTGAGCACAGAAGGGAAATTCCTCTCTCAGGGCTGGGAGTTCTTCCTGCTGTAGAGCTGTGTTTGTACAGCCTGGCTCAGCCGGGATATTCCTACCCTGCCCATGTCTGGGGGGGGGGGGGGGGGGGGCGCGGGTGCTGGGGGCGCTTGGGGGGGGGGGTGCTGGGGAAGGGGGGGGGTGTCGTAATTGGGAGATGATGTGACAGAACTACAGGGTGAAAAGGCAAACAGAGAGAGAATACAGACTAGGTTAAAGATGGATGTAAGATCCCTAGAATAGTTATATGTGACAGAGTGATCATTCTGGGGAGAGTGTTATGTCACTGGATGCGCCGAAGTTGGTATGAAGGTATAAAACATTTTTTTTGACTCATGTTGAGCAAAGAAAGGTGGCTATAAAACCCCAGGTGGAGATCCATGAAGATCAAGGAGCCTTGTCACCTGTGGTGAGGAAGAGGAGCAAGGAGGAGGAGGAGCAGAGAGGAAGAGGAGCAGGGAGGAGGAGGAGCAGAGAGGAAGAGGAGCAGGGATGAGGAGGAGCAGAGAGGAAGAGGAGCAAGGAGGAGGAGGAGCAGAGAGGAAGAGGAGCAGGGATGAGGGAGGAGCAGAGAGGAAGAGGAGCAGGGATGAGGAGGAGCAGAGAGGAAGAGGAGCAAGGAGGAGGAGGAGCAGAGAGGAAGAGGAGCAAGGAGGAGGAGGAGCAGAGAGGAAGAGGAGCAGGGATGTGGGAGCACGCTCGGTCCTGCCAGCGCTGCCTTGGTTTGTTCTGAGGACGGGCAGACTGGAGAGGAAGACAGGGCGAGTCTGGAAAACAGACAGCTCCAAGCCCAGACAGATCATTCATGCCTTTCTTAATATCTTTGTTGTTTTGGTGTCTTGTTTTGGGAACCACCCTTGCAGCCCCCATGCCCCCTCCTCCCCTGGCCATGCCAAGCTGTTAGCGCTGGTCAGCGAGGGCCCCCTCTCGAGACACGCATGGAAATGTGCGGTTTCTTGACGAGAGAGAGCAACAACCCGAACCACAGCCTCATTGATCTCAAATGTTGTGGACTGAGAGGTTATGAGCCCATGAGATTCTGATGTGATGACAGTTTTCTTGTGCCGGACAATGGTTCCATGAGGGGTTGTGAGAATTAGTTCTAAGGAACATGGTTCTGAGAGTGGTTCTGAGAAGAGGAGTTGAGTAAGAGATTCCTAGACATTCCATGGATGTTTCTGAAGGAAATGAGTCCGTTAGGAAAGCCCAGTTAAGTACGTACTTAGAGAGGATTTCAGACTGACGAAGTGTTTTAATGGTGTTCTTCAGATTCAACACACAGCAATCACAGTGCTCTCCCACAACCTAACAAGCCCTGAACACACACACACACACACAGACCACACACACACACACACGCACAGGACACACACACACGCGCACACACACGCACAAGACACCACACACACACACACACACAAACATCACTCTCCGGCTCTGTCATCTTCCTGGCTATTCCGGCGCTGACGGCACAATATCTCAGAGATGTTTGTTTTGGTCAGAAAAAGGTTAAAACTATCCCCACATTGTTGTGGTTGATTTTATCAGCAGCTGTCTGATGCTGTTTACTGTGTGGTTTTTCCGCTCTCTCTTGGTCATGTTTAGTCTTCAGCAAATAATCTGTTTTGAGGCAGGGCAGGGTGGAGGTGTAGCCTGTGTTGAGGCAGGGCAGGGCAGACTGGGGTGAGGGGTGTAGCTGTGTTGAGGCAGGGTGAGGCAGACTGGGGTGAGGGGTGTAGCTGTGTTGAGGCAGGGCAGGGCAGACTGGGGTGAGGGGTGTAGCTGTGTTGAGGCAGGGTGAGGCAGACTGGGGTGAGGGGTGTAGCTGTGTTGAGGCAGGGTGAGGCAGGGCAGGGTGGAGGTGAGGAGTGTAGCTGTGTTGAGGCAGGGCAGGGCAGGGTGGAGGTGAGGGGTGTAGCTGTGTTGAGGCAGGGCAGGGCAGGGTGGAGGTGAGGGGTGTAGCTGTGTTGAGGCAGGGCAGGGCAGGGTGGAGGTGAGGGGTGTAGCTGTGTTGAGGCAGGGCAGGGCAGGGTGGAGGTGAGGGGTGTAGCTGTGTTGAGGCAGGGCAGGGCAGGGTGGAGGTGAGGGGTGTAGCTGTGTTGAGGCAGGGCAGGGCAGGGCAGGGTGGAGGTGAGGAGTGTAGCCTTGTCCTGTTCCCCCTGCTCCTGGGAACAGACAGCAGCTTTGCTCGGATCTTGTTTACAATCTCAGAATCGGCGCAAAGTCTTGTGCGTCACAGCGTGTCTTTGTGAATCTGTGAAAAGAACAGATGCACGTGTGTCCGTGCCTAAGTGTGCTTTTGTGGCGTTGCAGTGTTTAGGCGAAAGCAGATGTTGGGTTCTGTGTATGGTCGAGTAGCTTCACAGCTTTCTTGCAAAGGATTTCAGGAAGTTAGTTCTGGACGTCCATTCACGACCTCCACGCTCCACATCTAGGCTGGGCACAAGTACTCCCTTCCTGAGTGAGTCACTCACCTGGACGTGAGTCTGTGACCTAGGTCCTCCCTGCTGGGTGTGTGTCTGTGAGTGTGTGTGTGTGTGTATGTGTTTTACCTTGACCTTCTCCACTGTGTGTTTGTGTGAGTGTGTGTATGTCACCTAGACCTTCCCTGCTGTGTGTGCGTGTGTGTGCTGGAACTGGGCTATCTCCACTGTGTGTGAGTGTGTGTGTGTGTCACCTAGACCTTCCCTGCTGTGTGTGCGTGCGTGTGCTGGAACTGGGCTATCTCCACTGTGTGTGAGTGTGTGTGTGTGTCACCTAGACCTTCCCTGCTGTGTGTGCGTGCGTGTGCTGGAACTGGGCTACGCAGGGATGGAAAAAGAGAGAGCTGGAGACGGAGAGAAAGGTGCAGTGGGCCAGAGCAGATGGAGGGAGAGATGGAGGATGGGAGAGGAGATAGGAGTCTGGGAGAGGGCCAAGGCTGAGGTAATGCTGCGTGTGCCTGTCTGGGTGGTACCCGGTACTTAACCCTGTCAAACAATCCCTCAAACCCATGAGTAAGCCTTGACTGAGCCAGTGCATTTTACCAGACCAAGGAAGTCCATCATTTGGCTGAGTTGCCAGTCAAAAATTGAACGGAATTGTGTGCGAAACGGTCTCGCATCAATAATCAGAAAGATGATGTGATCACATGAACACCAATTAGTCCAACTTGTATATTCATTATGACCGGCATAGTGATGTGGGCCTTCAGTAATGAACCACCACAAACATCACTGGCGTCATGCCATCTTGGAACTCTCTCTGGTCCTCATTAGCACTGGCACTGCTGGTGGAGTGTGTGTGTGTGTGTGTCACAGATTGTAAACACCATAACACCACCCATAAGAGCATACACCATTTCCCCCCCTGCTGGGATGTGTGTGTGTGTGTGTTTGAGTATGAAGTTGTGTCTTCTATCTTCAATCTCCATCTTTCACGTCAGTCATCCCTTCCCTCAACCCATTCGCTGTTATTATCCCTCCTCCTTCTCCCTCCATCCCCCCATCCCCCCATCCCTCCATCCCTCCATCCCCCCATCCCTCCATCCCCCATCCCTCCATCCCCCCATCCCTCCATCCCCCCATCCCTCCATCCCCCCATCGTTCCTGTCCAGCATCTTCAGCCCTCCTCCTCCTCTCTCATCACCTGATCCCCCCTCTCCTCCTCCGTCTCACTTCCTCTCCTGTGGTTCATCCGTCTTTCTCAGCGGTCCGCAGGCTGCCGCTCAACGATCCACACGACCACAACCTCTCATCTCCTCGACCCTTCCCTTCCCTCCGTCTCCCTCTGGTCTACCACTCCTCTCCGCCTTCCCTGCATCATCCCTCCGTCTGCTTCTGCCTCACCCCCTTCTCTTAACCTTTGCTGACCCCTCCCCCCCTCCCACCTCCACCACTCCCTCTAAAACACTTGTCCTTCCCTCCCTCCTTCGCTCCACTCATCTCCTCGGCGGTGGGTCTCCACGGCAGAGGCGTGACTGCACATCCACGCAGCCCTTTAGGAAGAGCCTTCCCACAATGCACCACGGGCCAATTTGCATGGCAGGCGCTGGTGTGTGTCATGGAGATAGAGAGAGAGCGGGAGGGAGGGAGGGAGGGAGCGAGGGAGGGAGCGAGGGAGGGAGTGAGGGTTGGAAGGATGTGGGTCTGAATTATTCATTGCTGATCTACAGGAAAGACAGAAAAAGGAGGGAAAAATACAACAATGTCCTCCTCTGTCATCGTCCCCTGAGTGTGACTTCCAGGGAGACCCAGCCGGTGTTTGAACATGTCTGCTGTGTCCTGCTCTCCTGTACGCTCAGTGTTATAGGCACCCAGAGTGCGTGTGCTTGAATGTGGCCAGTTTCACTAAGCATCCGAGCAGTATCTATGGTGGGTCTCTGGTACACGGTGCCTGAACCTGTCCTACCTTCAGCCTGGGAAGGAGGCTGAGTCCTTCCTGGCAGCTGAGGTGGGCAGCCTGTCTCTCGGGGACTCACACCTTCACCTGGCAGCTGAGGTGGGCAGCCTGTCTCTCGGGGACTCACACCTCCACCTGGCAGCCATCATGCTGTCTCTAGCTTGGCCCAGTCATACAGCCTGCAGGGCTGGTTTGCTAGGCTGTAACTGATGGTGTGTTAGCTGTTACTGATGGTGAACTGCTGACTGACTGATTGACTGACTGACTGACTGGAGTTACTGACTTCATTTGTTGTCTGTTTCTGCAGAAATCCTTCTCTCTGGTGCTGGAAGCTCTGGATCATGACAACGACACGACAGAATTAGGTAAGCTGAACGGACTGTGTGTTGTGTGTGTGTGTGTGTGATAGACAGGGGTATGTGTGTTTGTGTCTGTGTCTGTGTGTTGGGTCGCCTCAATTTTGGAGAGAAATAAAGAGGCAGACAAAGTAACTAAATTGTTTCCTGTTTGAATAATACGACTCGAAAACTTTCCCACACACATGAAAGAAGTGGACAATCGGTGAGGTGGGGAGGAGGAGAGGGGAACAGATAGAGCAGAGGAGATGAAAGAGAAACGCTCTGTTTGTCCTTCTGCCTCCCTGTCTAGAGCTTTCTCACCCGATTCCTCTCCAGAGCAGAGGCACACAGTTTATTTTTGGACTTGTGAGAGTGTGTGTGCATGTATATTTGTGTGTGTGTGTCTGCATGTCTGCTTGTGAATGACTGTGTGTGTGAGTGTGTGTGTCTGCATGTCTGCTTGTGAATGACTGTGTGTTTTGTGTGCATGTCTGCTTGTGAAAGACTCTGTGTTGTGTGTGGTGTGTGTGTGCGTGTGTGTGTGCGTGTGTGGTGTGTGTGTGTGTGTGTGTGCGTGTGTGTGTGTGTGTGTGTGTGTGTGTTGTGTGTGTGTGTGTGTGTGCGTGTGTGTGTGTGGTGTGGTGTGTGTGTGTGTGTGAAGAGAGAGAGACACACTGGGTTACAGGGGTCTCCTGGTCAGACCCTTTCATTTCCTGCTTCTTCTCTAGTTGTTTCTGCTCTTAATCAGTGGAAATCTCCATGACAGAGAATGTGAACGGAATATTCTAAAAACAGACACACAGACGCACACACGGACACAGACAAATTCATAGACACACACACTAATTCATAGACACACACACAAGCACACTCACAGTTCCACAAACACTCTCACCTGGCACTCTCTAGATTCTAACACAGAGAGAAACCCAGAGATGCACTTTTCTTTTCCTCATTCCTTTCGTTCCCCAGTCTTGTCTTCCTCTCCTCCTTGCCTAACCCTGTCTAACCCTAACCCTACTGCCCCCTCCTCCCTGCCCTAGCCCCCTACGCCTGCCCTACGCCCCCCTCCTCCCTGCCCCTACGCCCCCCTCCTCCCTGCCCCCTACGCCCCCCTCCTCCCTGCCCAGTAAGAGGGCAGCAGTCTTGTCTGAAAGAATCTAGAGATAACAGGAGGCTGGGAACCAAACTATATCCACTCTACTCCTTATCTAGACACCCTCCTCCTCCCTCTCTTTTCCCTCTCCTTTCCTCTCCTCCATCTCTCCCTCCCTCCTCTTTCCAGCCCAGTTCTTACCTCTGGTTTGGGCCTCATCTCTGGTTCTGTCTGGCTTCTGTAAAACTCAAAGCCCCATCACTGGACTACTGTGGCTTAGCTCAGCCCGGGAACGCAGGCGTCCAGGAGCAGGCTGGACAGACTTCCAGCCTGGTTCCCTAATCAGGCTGGATTAGCGAGCTGTAATGGAGCCGTCGGACTGCAGCGGAGTCCTGGGAGAGGAGGAGGAGGAGGAAGACACTGACTAAGCTTTCAACATGAATGACCTTCAATGACTCAGTGGTGATGCTGGGGTGGTAGAACAGGTCCCTTTCACTCATTCCTCTCTCTCTCTCTCTCTCCCCCCCCACCCCCCTCCTCCCCCTCCCTCGTCTCTCCTCTCTATCTCCTCTCTCTCTCTCTCTCTGTCTCTCTCTCCCTCTCTCTCTCGCTCTCTCTCTCTCTCTTTCACTTTCTCCCTCTGTCTCTTTCTCTTCGTGCCTTCTCATGTTGAACTATTGACCTGTATAGGTGTATTGATGTCTTTTGGGGCCCAGGTGGTTAGGAGGAAGGTAGAAGATAGGCGTGCTGCATGCTTCTCACTGGCAGTCAAGGGCAAACACTTAAGATCCAATACTAGGCAGTGAGACTCAAGACACTTGGAGGAAAGAGAGATAAGCATTCCCCCCTCTGCTTGCTAACATTGTGTGTGTGTGTGTGTGTGTTTCTAATGTGCCTGTGTTAGCTCACGACTGCTGTTCCGGAGTTCTTTTGTTGCGGTGCAACCTCATCACATTAGGGAGAGAAATCGTACTCTAACACCCTCTTTGCTGACAAATTCTTGACATCCTTTCTTTGCTGCCCCTCTTTCTCTCTCTCTCTCTCTCTCATTCTCTTTCTCTCTCACCACCCCCCCCCTTTCTCTCTCTGGCAGTTGGCAGATCTTTTCACTGTGAGTGATGAAATTAGCTACTGGGCACATGAGAGTCATGAAGTAATGGAAATGACCAGAGGCAGCAGCATGGGCTGAAGAACTAAAACACACACAAAAACACACACTTACACACTACCCACAGACACACACACACACACACACAAATACACTGGGGAGCTCCCAGTTCAAGCGTTGGAGAGGCAGGGTACTGATGAGATAACAACACACTCAGTGTCCACTGATTCCCTTCTCCCCTTTCATCCATTCTCTCTCTAACACACACACTCACTCACACACACACACACACACACTTCACACACACACACTTACACACACACACAAACACTACACACACTTCACACACACACACTCACTACACACACTTTCACACACACACAAACACTTACACACACAGAAACACTCAAACACACACTTGAATGCACACTTGACAAGCAATCAAACACACCAACCCACACTCACACACATTCCGACCAATATGTGCCCCTGTTTTGATTCCTTTGTTTCAGACCCAGATGATCTCATCTCTCCACTCAGGAGGTTTGTTATGTGTTATTAGCTCCCCCCCCCTCCCTCTCTTCCTCTCTCTTCCTCCCCCTCTCTTCCTCCCTCCTCCCTTACTCCCCCCCTCTCTTTCCCTCTGTTTCTCCTGCTTCCTCTCTCGTCCACTCTTGCGCGGGCCCCCTCTCTAGCTCTCTATCGCTCGCTCCATCTCCCCCATCTCTTAAACACACAGTTTCTATTCCATTTCATTGTCCATGCACACACATACACATACATTCCTTCACTCTCAGACATTCAAACATCTCTCTCTCTCTCACCCACCATTCTCTTTCTCTCTCTCTCACTCTCTTGCTTGCTCTCTCTCTCTCTCTCTCTCTCTCTCTCTCTCTCACACACACACACACAGACACACACTCAATGCTTTGTGTGTGTTAATTCCCTGTCAGGGGGATTATAGCAGAGTTGTGGATGACAGCCCCTCTGGGAATTTCCCTTGGGGTCAGGAGTATCAACAGTGAGCCCAGTCCCCCTCCCCCTCACCGCCTCCACCCCTCTGTCCCCCTCAAACATCTCTGCCCCTTTTACCCCCCTACCTTCCTCTGTCCCTGGCCCCACCCTCCCTCCCTCTCCACTCCCCCACCCTCCCTACGTCCCTCTCCACCCTCCCTCTCTACCCTCTGATCCTACCCGTAGGTCCTGCTCTAGAGACAACCTGACTTCTCTCTCTCTGTCCTCTCACTCTCTCTCTGTCCTCTCTCCCTCTCCCTCTCTCTCTCACACTCTCTCCTCCTCTCCTCCTCCAGGCCAGGGGGGCTGATTGAGCGGGTCCTCCTGTCGTCCATGTTGAATCCCGGGGAGCAGTGGCAGACCTACCGTCACCACGGACGCACGCTCACCCTGGAGTACCGGCTGCGGTTCCGCTGCGACTCCAACTACTACGGGCCCTTCTGCAACAAGTTCTGCCGGGCTCGCGACGACTTCTTCGGACACTTTGGCTGCGACCCGAACGGCTCCAAGGTCTGCAATGACGGCTGGTCCGGACCAGAGTGTCGGCAAGGTGAGGTTCTGTTGTAATGAGCCCGCTACCTGAGCCATTCAGGACTGGGACTGGCCTTGCATGTAGGTCACCAGACACCTCTGGAAGAGGTTATCAAGCTGACTGAGAAACTCATCTACTCATTGCTGACTTCCATATATATTAATTCCCTTTAAAGCTCCTACGAGGTCAGAGTTCCACAGTTTGACTGTTTGATTGCTTTGTGCCAGTCATCATCTGGTTCCCGCCTTGACCCCTGACCCTTGACACCCCGTAGTGTTGTTGAGGTGGGACTAAATGAAGGAAATTATGGCGGAAACCATGGAGGATATGAAGCTAGAATAATGACATCCTGTGGTCGTCCTGGTCCGCCCTTCGCCGGGTGATTTCACTTCCTGCTCAGCCAACTCTACTTCCCCCACAGCAGGTCGCTGATTGGGTCATAGGGAAACAGGAAGTGTTGCTAAAGAGACTGGAGGCCCAGCATCATATAATTTGAACCTGTGTGTTTGCTCCTGCGTGAATGTTCCTGTTGGATCTTGTGTGTCCTCAGATCAGTTTGTTGTGGGCGTTTCATGTTCCTGTTTAGCGGTGGCTGAAATTAATTTAGTTTCCACTTCCAGGCCTGACTGATTCATCTGTGTTCATGTGTGTGTGTGTTTACAGCGCTGTGCAGACAGAGTTGTCACCAGACACACGGCTCCTGCACAGTTCCTGGAGAATGCAAGTGAGTCTGCCCTCCTTCTCAGAAACAGCACTTTCTGTAACGACCTGGTCAACCTAGTGAACCACAGTTCCACTTAGTTGACCAGTGAAGTCCGAGGCACAATGAACTGTAGCCACTATAAAACCCAACAAAAGAAACATCTTAAACAGGCTCTACACACAACTGTCATTCCATTCAGTTCAGTCCAGCAGATTTAATGGGCAGGAAAGTATGTTGCCACAGCAACAGAGGAATTTGAACACTAAAACAATCATTTGCAGATGTAATAATTCACAGCTCTGTGGCCCCCCCCCCCCACCCCCAACCCCCCCCCCCCCAACCCTCTCCAGGTGTCACTACGGCTGGGAAGGCGCTCTGTGCGATCAGTGTGTGACGTTCCCTGGCTGTGTGTATGGAGGCTGCGCCGAGCCCTGGCAGTGTGTGTGTGACGTCAACTGGGGAGGACTGCTGTGTGACAAAGGTGAGGGGGCGAGGGTGAGGGCGAGGGAGCAGGGCAAGATGCTTGGGTAACATGATAGCCTTGGGTAAAGTGAATGTGAGCTGGGCTGGGCTAGCTTCTTGCATGGGCGGGGTCTCCCCATTAAAGCGTTCCGTGGAAAGTCACAAAGAGCCTGTGAACCTACTGGAGGTGATTATAAAACAAGAGTTTAACAAACCAGGAGATACTCCCAGGGCCTGCAGCCAGTCCTTGCACTTCACACTGTGTGTGTGTGTGTGTGTGTGTGTGTGTGTGTGTGTGTGTGTGTGTGTGTGTGTGTGTGTGAGAGAGAGAGAGAGAGAGAGAGAGAGAGAGACAGAGACAGAGACAGAGACAGAGACAGAGACACACACAGAGAGAGAGAGAGAGAGAGAGAGAGAGAGAGAGAGAGAGAGAGACACACAGAGAAAGAGAGAGACACAGAGAGAGAGAGACAGAGAGAGAGAGAGAGACATAGAGAGAGAGAGAGAGAGAGAGAGAGAGAGAGAGAGAGACAGAGACACACAGAGAGAGAGAGAGAGAGAGAGAGAGAGAGAGAGAGAGAGAGAGAGAGAGAGAGAGAATGGTGGGTGAGAGAGAGAGAGAGATGTTTGAATTTGCCATGTTTGGTTGTTATAGTAATAGTTGTAATAGTATACCGATGTCCATAGTAATGATATGAATACTGTTTCTGTGGCTCCACCGTTGCTTTGGCAATATGAACATTTGTTTCTTAATGCTAATAAAGCCAATTGAATTGAGAGAGAGACAGAGAGAGAGAGAGAGAGGAGAGAGAGAGAGAGAGAGAGAGAGAGAGAGGGTTCAAATTGCTGTGTCTCCATTTTATATACATTTTCCCATGTCCCTGATCAGTGAGCAACATTGTTACATGCAGCAGTCTGCTACATTACTGAAAAGGAAAACGCTCTTTCTCTATCTCTTGTTCTCTTTCTCCTGCTCTCTCTCTCTCTCTCTCTCTCTCTCTCTCCTCTCTCTCTCTCTCTCTCTCTCTCTCTCTCTCTCACCCTGTCACTTTTAGATTTGAACTACTGTGGCACCCACCAGCCATGTAAGAACGGGGGCACATGTGCCAACACGGAGCCCAACGAGTACCAGTGTGAGTGCCAGGAGGGGTTCCGCGGACGCAACTGTGACATCGGTGAGCGGAGGCCCAACCCAGCCCAGATCCCTTCTCTTCAAGTCCATGTCTTATGTCCTACTGTCTTATGCACCTTGTTGTTGCACCTTGTTGTTGAGATTAACATCTTTCCTGCCCTCCTTCTCAATCTTCTCTCTCCATTCTCCTCCCTGTCCTCTACCCCCCTCCCTCCCTCCCTCCCTCCCTCCCTCCCTCCCCCCCTCCCTCCCCCCCCCCTCCATCCCTCCCTCCCCCTCCCCTCCCCACTCCCCCCCCCCCCTCCCTCCCTCCCCCTCCCTCCCTCCCCCCCTCCCCTCCCTCTTCTCCCTCCCTCCCCCCTCCCTCCCTCCCCCCCCTCCCTCCCTCCCCCCTCCCTCCCTCCCCCCCCTCCCTCCCTCCCCCTCCCTCCCTCCCCCCCCTCCCTCCCTCTTCTCCCTCCCCCCCCCTCCCTCCCTCCCCCTCCCTCCCTCCCTCCCCCCCTCCCTCCCTCTTCTCCCTCCCTCCCCCTCCCTCCCTCCCTCCCCCCCCCCTCCCTCCCTCCCTCCCCACCTCCCTCCCCTAGTGGAGCATGCGTGCCTGTCTTCCCCCTGTGTGAATGGAGCCACCTGTGTGGAGGACCCTACTGGCTTCAGCTGCGTCTGTACAGACAACTGGACCGGACACACCTGCTCCAACCGTAATTACCAGTGCAGATATACACACCCTTATGCATGTATGCACACACACACACACACAAATACATTAGACCATACACACACACACACACACACAAATACATTAGACCATACACACACACACACACACACACACAAATACATTAGACCATACACACACACACACAAGCATGTGCTCTGGAACTCTCTCTCTTTCTCTCTCGATATGTCCTGGATTGGTTGTGATTGGTTGTGATTGGTTGAATTGGAGTATAGCCAGGGAACAGATTCTAATCAGTCCTCCAGGATGAGACTCATTTACATAGAACCCAACTAGTACCAGCAGCAATCAGTCTGTGTTTCCCACAAGGAGCAATCAGACCATTAGAGTGTGTGTTTGTGTGTGTTTTCTATGGCAAAGTTCAACTAAGAGGAGGCCAGGTACAACAGATTATTAAATAAATATTGATTGTCTATCAAAGAAACACACATTTTTCATAATCTCTCTGTCTAGCACTCACATACACATTTGCTAGTTTTCTAGGTGGAGTTAGAAAATAACTTTGAAAACAAGTTTTTATATTTTTTTTGAAAGGTTGAAAAACAGTGTTGTGAGTGAAAATAATTTTGAAAAAAGGTTTGAAAAAATCAAGTTTAGATTTTTTTTAGTAGATTGATGACACAGTCTGGCATGGAACTCCATTACAGATGTCATTTCTGTACACGTTTTCTAGTATTCGCTCCTCGCTCTTTCCCACACACCTTGGATTATTCTCTCACTCTCTCTCTCCCCCCCCCCCCCTCTCTCTCTCTCTCTCTCCCCCCCCCCTCTCTCTCTCTCCCCCCCCCTCTCTCTCTCACTCTCTCCCCCCCCCCCCTCTCTCTCTCTCTCCTGATCAGCCATTGCCTCTGTTGCACTCAGTTCCTTCTCCTCTTTCTCACTCATATGTCCCTCATGGTCGCTCCGTTTTCAATTCCTCTCCAGAGGAGTGGAACCAGGCGTGGCAGCTCGCCCATCTCCCCCATCCCTCCTTCCCTCTCTCTATGCCTTCCCCTCTTTCCTTCCTCAAATCCTTCCACTCTCCATCCCTACCCCTCCATCTCTCTCTTCCTCTCTCTCTCTCCCCTCCTCTCCCTCTTTCCCTCTCTCCCACACCCTCTCCCTCCTCCTTTTCCTCTCACTCTCTCTCTCTCTCTCTCTCTCTCTCTCTCTCTCTCCCCTGCTCTCCCTTTCTCCCTCACCATGTCTCCCCCCCCTCTCCCTTACTCTATTTCCATCTCTCCCCCCTCTCCCCCTCTCCCTCTGGTGTCCAGGAGGTCCTGTGAGGTGTGAGTGCAGGGTAGCAGATGATTCTTGTTATCAGTGTTTGCTCAGGACCCAGAGCAGGAGAATAGGGAATGAAAACATAGGCCCACAGGACCATCCGCATACCAATGCAACACACGCACAAACGCACACACCCACACTTATCCACACACACATCCAAACCTGCACACACACACAATCATCCAAACCTACCCACACACATGTACACACACACACAAACATCCAAACCTACCCACACACAGGTACACACAAACATAAGCATCACCATCATGCACAATATGTATCACCTCTCAATCACGGATGGTTGAATGGATGCATGGATTGACTGAGTGATTGATTCTGTCTCTCTCCCTCCCGCCCCCCAGCGGTGTTGCAGTGCGAGTCGAGTCCGTGTGGGCGTGGTGCGACGTGTCAGGAGGCTCCAGAGGGATACCAGTGCCTCTGCCCCCCCGGGTGGATGGGACGAACCTGCCAGCTGGGTCAGTAGGATGTCTGACACAGTTCTAGAACACAGCAGAACACTGTGGACTAGTTCTAGAACACATTAAAACACCGTGGACTAGTTCTAGAACAGCAGAACACTCTGGACTAGTTCTAGAACACAGCAGAACACCGTGGACTAGTTCTAGAACACAGCAGAACACTCTGGACTATTGAATGGAACCTTGCCACAGAGTGTCTGGGATAACATTTGGCTCCTTAGGAACTACAGCTCCACATTTGGAGCCATTCTCTCAATGCAGAGTTATGCACTCTCATGCTCTTTCCCTGCCACTGTATTCATCTTGGTGTTCCTATATAATACTGTTATATTGAGCCAAATCACCCGAAGGTTGGATCTCTTCGCTTGGATTTCTAGTGAAAGATAGTCTACACACACACAGTCACACACACACACACAATCATACATACAATGCACGTACACACACAGAGGACACGCTTGGGGGATATAATAGTTAAGGGAGATATTATTTCATGATGACAGTCTCCCACTATTCCCTCTGTTAGAGTTATATGTCACTTTGACACCTGATAATCCCACACAGATACACTTCATAGCCCAGAGATACTGCTCCCCCTTCCCACACACACTGCACACACACCACACACACCGCACACACCACACACACACACACCACACACACATAAACCACGGCTCCTCACAAGAGGTAGAAACCAACCATGAGAATTGCCCTGACCCAAGCAGTCTTTTCCCCTCTCTCCCTCCCCCCACCTCCCTCCCACTCTCTCTCGCCCTACATCACTGTCTGTCTCTCCCTACCTCACTCTCTTCCTCACTCCCTCCCTCTCTCTCCCCTTACGTCACTCTTCCTCCCTCCCTCTCTCCTTACCTCACACTCTCTCTCTCTCCCTAGCTCTCTCTCCCCCCCCTCTCTCTGAGCCCTTCCCAGCTCCCAGTCCCCTCTATGCTGTGCATCTGTGTGTATCCCTTCCTTCAGGCTGTTTCTCTCTCTGCTCTCTCTTTATGCTCTCTCCCGGTCTCTCCTGGGAACCGTCGTTCCTGTAAAACATCTCAGTGGGACTCGACATCACAGGAGTAGGCTTTGGATCACCTTACTTGACCACTTCCTCTCTCCTCATTCAAGGTGTCACATTTTCATTCTTCCCCTTCCCCTCCTGTCAGACACTGTCCCCGGGGGAGAAGAGGGGAAGAAAGGGTTGATGGGGACACACAGAACACAGAGAGAGAATAAGAGGTGAAGTGAGTCAAGTTGAGAGATGAAGGGAGGGGAGGGAAAGAGAGGTAGATAGATACAGTAATGTAAGTTGGAGTTTCGAAATGCGTATCACAGTGGGAACCCAACACAGTGGACAAACTGTGCGTTAAAACTGCATGCGTTAACTTCCATAGTCCTAAATGGATTTCGAATCACCTCTGTGAGGTTTTCATTGTAGAAATCTCGTTCCCTCATTCTGCTGTGTGCGTGATGTCCCTCTGGGCGTGGATACTCAAATCTGTTGGCTTCTCATCTCTGACGAGCACACATTTCTGTCACCCAGCCGACGGTGTGAGCTGTAAAATGACTTCTTCACCACGGCATTGAAAGCTTTATTGCTTTTCCTTCTCCCGACAGTTTGATGTGATTTGGACCAGGTACAAACTATCAGATGAAATGCGTAGCTGTAAGGTGTCCTAGGAAAACACACACCCGCGGATACACGATGAAAAGCAATATCTATGTGTTGTGCTGTGGTGTTGTTTACACTTGTCAAATGAGATCTTGGAACGGCTTCAAGGCGGCTCTTTGTTCAATTCAGGATTGACAATTCTGAATCTTTCTCTTCTGAATCTCTCTCTCTTCTGAATCTCTCTCTCTTCTGAATCTCTCTCTCTTTTGAATCTCTCTCTTCTGAATCTCTCTCTTCTGAATCTCTCTCTTCTGAATCTCTCTCTCTTCTGAATCTCTCTCTCTTCTCAGACACCGATGAGTGCGAGATAGATGTGTGTGTCCATGCACGCTCCTGTCGCAATCTGATTGGTGGATACCTTTGTGACTGCCTACCAGGATGGACGGGGCCTAACTGTGAAATCAGTGAGTATAAAGAGTGACATATCAAGGCAGATTATTAAGTTTTACATTTGCACACGCTTTTCCACAATGAGCCACCATCGTGAGAAAATAGAACTTAATTTGATGTTGTTGCTAGCCTTGTGAGCTGCAACATGTGGTTTGAATACACCGTGTTATGGCCAGGGGGATATTGCGTGTCTTAAAGTGCGTGATTGAGAGTGTGTCATCCTCTCTGTGCTCTTTAGGGGACACCAGCTGCCAGGGACTGTGTCTGAACGGAGGTCGATGTGAGGTAAGAGGGTTTCCTGGGTGAACTTCCTGTTTTTGTCAGGGACAGTCTTGTCGTCTTGACTGTCTGCATCAGACTCGGTCTGTGCTTGTGTGTCTTCGTGGGTTGTGCGAGGTTCATACCCAATATTCTCTCTCCTCACCTGAAACCAAGTTCTCCGTCATTGGTGGGAGAGAACTATCACTCTCTCTGAACACAAGCCTCTCACGGTGACCAGTTGTAAAGATTGACCTGACGTCTCTCTTCCTGTCCCCCCCCCAGGACCTGGTGTCAGGGTCACGCTGCCTGTGTCTGCCAGGGTTCACTGGGAAGCACTGTCAGAACGTCCCCGGCCCCTGTGACAGCGCCCCCTGCCTGCACGGAGGATACTGTGTGGAGGAGGCCGGCAGGACGGCCTCCTGCAGCTGTGCGGTGGGATACTCCGGGCCTTTCTGCGAGGTCAGCTGGCTCAGACAACGCAGCATATCTGTCATGTTTCGACTCGCATCATCTCTTAAAACGTGGAAAAAGGAAATGAGCTCAAAGGGGATGTCCCCTCCCAGCGACTGTCACTTCCAAACGCTCTCTCGTTACTTGTCTCTCTAGGTGGTGGCGGATCCGTGCAGTCCCAACCCCTGCCAGCAGGGGGTGCCATGCCGTAGCACGGACGGGGCGTACGTGTGCGGCTGCCCCGAGGGTTACTATGGCAACGAGTGCACGAGCCTCAAGGATCCCTGCCATGGCCAGCACTGCCCAGGTACGTGCCAAGTACAGAGTGTGTGTTTAGGACTTTTATATATCCAGAAACGTGACGCTGTACCCCGCACATCCGACAATTGGTCCACTTCCTACTGAGCTGACCTCTCCCTGAGTTTGACCCCCTTACCCTTGGTCAACTACGATTGCCATCGGCTGCTCTATTGTCAGCCAAGATTATTATGGGCTGGCCCCCCCGTGAGCTAAGTAGGATGTGGCCCCTAATTGTGTTGTTGGTCTAAAATGTGTCCACAAAGTTTTCCTATTCCCCTCTGAGTCTCTCCCCTCTGCTGCCTGACAGGCGCCATGTCGGACCCAGCTCGTGGAGGTTTCAGCCTCTACATGGTGCTGGTGGGCGTGTCCGCCTTGGTGACGGCATGTGGCTGCGCGGCCTGCGCCCTCCTCCTCTCCCGTCTGCACCGGCGGCGGAAGAAGCAGCAAGGAGGCCCTCCGGAGGAGGGCGCCATCAACAACCAGAGAGAGTTTGTCACTCTCATCCGAAACCTGGACCGCCCCTCACCCCTCCTGGCCCCCGTGGGCCCCCACACCTCCGTCCCCGCCCCAAGCTGCTGCGAGGAGATCGAGCTGACACGGCCCCCCTCGCCAGCCCCCTCGCACTCCTCCCCGGCCCTCAAACCCTCCCATGCCCACAAACTGGACATCTCCAACCTGGAGAGGGAGAAACTAAACCGCATCCACTACGCAGACAACCAGGAACTGGAGGTGTGACTTCTGGACCTTTGGACTCCCAGATCCCAGTCTGTTTGTTTTGCACCCAACAGGTCTTTCTGGGGTCTAACCCCAGTCTCTGGTGCTGTGCCATTGCTGCATTACTTCCTGTGGTGGTGGTGGGTGACCTTAGTCTGACCTCTCCCTGAGTTTGACCCCTTACCCTTTGTAAGATGAGATTGCCATTGGCTGCTCTACTGCCAGCCAAAACTATTATGGGCTGACCTTCTGTGAGCTAAGTAGGATGTGGACCCTAATTTTGTTGTTGGCCTTGATCCTATTTTAGGGCGCAGCCTTGCCAATGGGGAGAGAGATGGCATAGATCTGAACTATGACCTCTGACTTCATCCTGAACTCAGAACTAGTCTGATGTGGGCCTGAGTGCAGTGTGTATGTGGCCTGTCTCTTTGCCTCATTTCACCCGAGTCCTGGTGGAGATCACATGGGGCCCGTTCCCCTAATGCGATTGGACCAGCCTGCACCAGATAAGCCTGGCTTCCTGTACGGTCTGGGTGTCCAGCCTGAGAGTGTGTTACAAGGCAGTGACAGAGGGAGGAAGGAGTGGGTCTCATTCCATGAAGGATGAGTTGATCTGAAGGATCAACTCACATGCTTAAATTTAAGTGTAGGTGTGTGTTGTTGTTCTGTGTTTCTTGTTTCATTGGTTGTGTGTGTGTGTGTGTGTGTGTGGGTGTGTGTGTGTGTGTGTGTGTGTATAAGCCTTCATGTCAATTACTTGGGGGAGCGAGAGAAGGTAAAGGATTAAGAAATGAAAGAATCACATTTACTGAATCAACACATTCTAAATGGTGCCCTTTAGTAAAGAAGAAAAAAAACACCCAGAGAGATAAACGAAATAGAAAAATGCTCTCAAAAATGTACCGAAGGAAGTCTTAACTTTGGGAATGAACTGAATTCTAACACTACACTGTTGCCTGCATGGTCTCTGTAACACTGCGATTCAAAGATGTATGATTTTTATACCTTTGTGTAAAATAGCAATGTTGTATATTTGTTGTACATATTGATACTGATCTTTTTGTACTGTGGTTTGGTCTCAGAATGTTTTAATTTGTGCTTTTTGTTCTCTGTTCCCTTCCATATGTCTGAGAAGACCAGCTAATATGGATTGTGATTAAAGTGCATTTACCTGACAAAGATATGTGTCTCTTCAATCCAACCTGTGTGTGCGCGTGTATATGTGTGTGTGCGTGTGTGTGTATGTGTGCGTGCAATGTCTGTTCACTATGACCTTGCTTTTGTTATCCCATCATGGCTTTCAGCTACTGTGATTGTGTCACTGGGTCAGAGTGCACACGCACGTTACTTCTCAGCAATCATTTAAACCAAAGACACGCACACACATAGATTCTGACTGCCAGGAAAAAGTGGACCACCTGGCTGGTCTCCATGTTCCAACTGATGTCAGAGCCAGTGAAGTCCCATGCTCAGCCAACTGAGAGTATGGGAGTGTGTGTGTGTGTGTGTGTGTGTGTGTCTGTATAAAGGTCATAGATGCCTTCAGTTTGTTCGTAAACTGAGAGATAAAAAGAGAGTGATGTTTTGAGGGTGAGAGACAGAAAATGAGCGAGAGGTCACAGGGGTGAAACTGTTTTCTGGAGAGGCTTATGAGTATGACGAATGTGACCTTTGACCTGCTGGAAATGACCATGAGCTTCCTGTCCCCACCCTGACCAGAAGGAAATGTAGGAAACAGTGTGCTCTTACCATCTCTCTCACTCTCTCCTCTCTCTCTCTCTCTCTCTCTCTCTCTCTCTCACACACACACACTCTTTATTGCAGAAACACCTTCACACCTGCTGTGAACCTCAGGATGTGAAACTAAAACCCTCCCTCCAGAATGTATCCAGTGGGACAGCGCTCTGGACATTACGTTTTAATTGATGAACAGATTGGTGCATTATTTCTAACACAGTTCACAAATCACAGTGTTTGTCCAAGTGTTCTAAAAGTCCATCTGTGAATGTTTGAGAATGTGTGTTAGTTTTGATCTTAGTCTTATCTTATCTTAAATCTTATCTTAGTTTTGAATCTTAGTTTTTGCCTACTTGTGATGGGTGTGAATCATTGGATTAGTCTGTTTCATATTGACCCAGAAAATCAGGTATCTTCCAGGTGGTTTTGAGGAAAAGTATTTATAGTTATGACACGCTTTTAATCACATTTTCAGTTTATGCAGCAAGGCAATGTGATACAGAGGAATAACAAATAAATCCGTGTGAATATCACTAATTTCTTGTAAACATGCACAATCATGACTCATGCAGAACAAGACATGTAATCGACTGCTCCCTTCTGGTCGTAAGAGGTAGTGCATGCAGTTTCTGTTAGAGATCACTAAACTTCCGCTGGTGGGACACGGGGAGGTGTGACAAGATTTCGGCTGCCATCGCAGAGTTGAACAATCTGAACGGAATACCCAAGTGTCTGTTGGTGATTCAGAAAAACTGGTAGGTATTCAACTATTTTTGTTTCTGATCACTCACATGTCTTTCTCAATACCCTATTTTCACCTCAACTGTAGCAAGCTGGCTAGCTTAGTACGTTATTGTTCTACGACATAGAAAGCTAGCATTAGCTAGCTAACTGAGGCCTAGTTAATTTTGCAGTAGCTAGACAGGCATCTCTAGCTATAGTTAGCTAGCTAGCTACTTGCAGCATTGCATGCTATTTCTGATTGGCTGTCTAACAGCATATACGTAATAGGTTGGATTCTAAATGTGTTTTCATAGTTGTATGTATTAAAGAAAACAACATTATTTAGTAATTATATGCAAAATGGTTTCCCTAGTCCCCTCAACCTCACCGACCAGCTGCATGGTGTTGTGGCTGTAGCTGCAGCTGCTAGCTAGCTTGGTTACAGAGCACTAACTTACTCAGTACCTTAGATATGCTAGTTACCACACTACCCGTACTAAACTAAAACGCTATCAGTTCATGGTCCTTAAGGACCTAACGTTATTTCTTTACGGAAAGGTCATGTGATTCATAGGTCTTCTCAACATTTCTAGGTGCAGCGTGGTTAGACCTAGCGCGATGGACATATGACCAGCTCGTTTACGTTCTTATGACCAGTTATTCATGCAGGGCAATTAACGGTGATACAGGTTGTGGGGCAAAGCCTAGACTTGAGATAAAGGCACATACACACCCATCCTCTGATTTATTTCGTGTTTCCTTCTCTTACACCCCCCCCACCCCCCCCACACACACACTCACTGAACCCCCTCCTCATCTCCACAGCAACCGTGCCGCGCCGCGCCCCCACCCCGAGCGGTGCCGTCATGTGGCAGGAGGCCCGTAAGCATGAGAGGAAACTGCGTGGCATGATGGTGGACTACAAACGACGCGGCGAGCGCCGGCGAGAGTACTACGAGAAGATCGTAAGACCTGTCCCTCTGGATGTCACTCTGAGGCTGTGATAAGTGTTCCCTCTGCTCACTCTCTCTCTCTGTGTCACTCTCTCTCTCTCTCTCTCTCTTTCTCTCTCTCTGTGTCACTCTCTCTCTCTCTCTCTGTCCATCTCTCCACTGCAGAAAAAGGACCCGGCTCAGTTCCTTCAGGTTCACGGCCGGGCCTACAAGATCCATCTAGACTCTGCTGTCGCGCTCGCCGCAGAAAGCCCCATTAACATGTGAGGAAAACACACACACACACACACAGACACACACACACACAGACACACACACACACACACACACACAGACAGACACACACACGCGCACGCACGCACGCACACACACAGACACACACACAGACACACACACGCGCACGCACACACATACACACACACACACACACACACACACAGACAGACACACACACACACACCCACACAGACACACACCCACACACACACACACCACACTGTGTGATTCCTCATGTCTCGTGCTCCTCTATCTAGGATGCCCTGGCAGGGAGATGCCAATAACATGATTGACAGGTTTGACGTGAGAGCTCACCTGGATTACATACCCACCTACACTCCTCCACTGCTCAACACAGTGTAAGTCTGCCTCAGGGCTCAGACTCAGAGAAAATACTTTGGTTTGCATAGGAACAAATAGTGTGTGTGTGGCTCTAATTTGGTGTACTGTATTCCATTGTGGTTCTAGCACTCCAGAACAGGAGTCGGAGGAGAGGAAATGCAACTATGAGCGTTACCGAGGCCTGGTGCAGAATGACTTTGCTAACAGTGAGTATCCACTGTCCTTGTACTTCACACAGGGCTCTCCTGTGGACTGCAGCCGGTTCATCCGCTGTCTCCTGGGTCCTAGCTCCCGCTGGGTATATTTTGCTCATGTTGTGTCTGTGCTCTGTCACCCTCCCTGCAGTCTCTGAGGAGCAGTGCTTGTACCAGATCTACGTGGACGAGCTCTACGGTGGCCTGCAGAGGCCAAACGAGGACGAGAAAAAAAAGTACGCCTCACCGGCGACTTCACAAACAAATGCGTGGTCTTGTCCTCATCTATCAAGTTGGTTGATATTCAGTGTGTGATGCTTTTTCTTCGCTGGGCAGGCTGGCTGAGAAGAAGGCCACCATTGGCTACACGTACGAGGACAGCACCGTGACGGAGCCCGACGGCCAATCAGAAAAGGGAGAAGAAGACGACTCGGAGAACAGCGAATCAGAAGAAGACGAGGGCATTCCCGACATCGGTGAGGAAACTGTCGCGTGGGGTGGTTAGTTTAAATCCACGCTTTGATGTTGAACATACTGTTGGAGTTTAACATAGCTCAGTCCTAACCTTAGAAGTGTGTGTGTGCGTGTGCGTGTGTGTGTGTCACAGATGTGGAGGTGGATGTTGATGAGCTGAACCAGGAGCAGGTGTTGGACATAAACAAGATGGCCTCACCTTACGGCATGGCAGAGGGAGACTTTGTCAGGTTAGTTTGTCACCCTCGCCTGAAAAAAAGAATGCAACACTGTACCCAGGAAGTGACCTATGACGTTGTCCAATAGGATGCTGAGGAAGGACAAGGAGGAAGTGGAGGCCATCAAACATGCCAAGGCCCTGGAGGCAGAGAAGGCCATGTACTCTGTAAGACTGGAACCGTGTGTGTGTGTGCGTCTCCTTACTGTGTGTGTGTATGCATGTGTGCGTCTCCCTCACTGTGTGTGTGTGCGCGTCTCCCTCACTGTGTGTGTGTATGCATGTGTGCGTCTCCCTCACTGTGTGTGTGTGCGTCTCCCTCACTGTGTGTGTGTATGCATGTGTGCGTCTCCCTCATTGTGTGCATGTGTGCGTCTCCCTCACTGTGTGTGTGTGTGTGTGTGCGTCTCCCTCACTGTGTGTGTGTGTGTGTGCGTCTCCCTCACTGTGTGTGTGTGTGTGTGTGCGTCTCCCTCACTGTGTGTTTGATGTGTCACAGGGTCGTCGTTCTCGCAGACAGAGGAGGGAGTTCAGAGAGAAGAGGCTGAAGGGCCGACAGATCAGCCCCCCCAGGTACCTGACCCCCCTCCCCCTGCCTGAACACCTGGCCGCTCTCCTGGCTGGCTCCTTCACCCTCTCCCCTCCATCAACACTTGAAGGAGAGGAGAGGTTTTCCAAAAACCACCAACCAATGGGAGGGCAGTGAGTCTAAACGCCACATGTGTGTTTGTCTGTTCCAGCTACGCCAGAAGGGACAGCCCCACTTACGACCCCTACAAAAGGTGAGGACCGCAGCTCCGACTGCTCTGGCCACGCTCAGCTGCTGTGGATGCCTGGGCCAAGATGGCCGCCTGGGCCAGGTGCTCATCCTTCCTCTCCTCCTCTCTCGCCCCTGTCCACTCAGACCTGAGTCCGAGTCCAGCTCGGAGTCCCGGTCTCGCTCCCGGTCGCCGGGCCCCGAGAAGATCACCTTCATCACCAGCTTTGGAGGAAGTGACGAGGAGGCCGCCGCTGCTGCCGCCGCCGCCGCCAACCAGGCTCCGCCTACTGCCCTCTCCGCCCACGCCCCCGCCAACTCGCAGCACCACCCCGCAGGTCATAGCAGGGGCTCCCGGTCGGTAACTTTCCCCTTCCTGGCTTCTCATTGGTTGTGTTCTACTGTCACTCATTTTGCTGTCCAACCAAATGACCTCAGTAGATGTAGATTGCCACATGGGTGCTAGTTTGGTTGGCGGGTGTGATGGAGCTGAGATGATGATCAGACCAGTCTGTTGGATCCTCCTAGCCATGTTGTCATTTAGCCTACAGAGAAAGATCCCAGTTTCAGCTATGCATGTCGCTCCCAGCAACAAGCACAATTCAGACGTGTGTGTGTGTGAGAGGGACACTGACGCACATTCAAGAATGATGGGACTGCATGACACATGATGTTCTGCGTTGTTGGCTAAAGCTAAAGCACCCTGGATGGGCTTGCTTTTCCCACCGTTAATTGATCACCTGTTTCCACTCTTGACTGTGATTGGCTGTGCAACACCTGCAGCTTGAAGTACGCCGCACCGCGGAAGACGACCTGAATCTGAAACCCCCGATTTGTTTATTTATTTTTTGACTTTGACGGAACTCCAGGGTTCCATCAGCTCGTGGGGCGCGTCCTAACATCCCTGTGTGTGTCTGTCTCTCCAGCAGACGAAGGTCGTCCTCCAGCCCCTCCTCCTCCTCCTCCTCGCGCTCCTCCTCGCGCTCCTCCTCCTCGCGCTCGCGCCGCGGCCGGCGGGGTCGGGGGGGGCCGGGACGGCGGGCGGCGCTCCCGCTCCGGCTCCCGCTCCAGGCGGCGCTCGGACTCGCGCTCCAGGGGGCGGGGCAGCAACGGAGGGGGCGGGAGCCGGAGGAGGTACAACCGCACGCGGTCGCACTCCAACGACCGCGACCGGAGAGGGAGCGAGAGCGGGAGAGGGAGCGGGAGCGAGAGAGAGAGAGGGAGCGAGAGAGAGAGCGGGACAGGGGCCGGCGCTACTCTGCGAGGAGACGAACGCGGTAAGACTTTTGGCGTCCGGTAACGAAACATGGTTAACTGGAACGTGTGTGTGTGTGTGTGTGTGTGTGTGTGGCTGGACTAGAGAAATGGCATGTTCCTCTGTAGAAGGTGTGGTCCTGGATGGGGGGGTGTCTGCACGCTTGTGACTGGCGTGTGGGTGACACCAGTTGAGTGTGACGGTGTTTGTGTGTGTGTGTGTGTGCTGTCTGTGCTGGCGGGCACCTGTAGTAACCTTGACGACCGTTCTCTCTCCCTGCTGTAGGTCTCGCTCCAGCTCACGGCAGGGGGCCAGTGCCAGGTGGGGGGGTCGGAGTTCAGGAGGGCACCGAAGAGGGGGCAGCAGCAGCCCCAGCCCCCCCCATTCCCCCAGCCCCCCCAGCCGGAGCCCCTCCCCCTCACCCAGGGGGGCCCCGCCCTCTGCCACCCGCCCTGTCTGACAAGCTGAGAAAGTGAGTGCCGTTCTCCTGGCACGCATGCAGGGCGAACATGAGCCCACACGCTCGTCCTGAATCACACACACACACAGCAGCTCTGCACTCGGAGGGCATCACACACACACACAGCAGCTCTGCACTCGGAGGGCATCACACACACACACAGCAGCTCTGCACTCGGAGGGCATCACACACACACACACAGCAGCTCTGCACTCGGAGGGCATCACACACACACACACAGCAGCTCTGCACTCGGAGGGCATCACACACACACACACAGCAGCTCTGCACTCGGAGGGCATCACACACACACACAGCAGCTCTGCACTCGGAGGGCATCACACATCCGCCCCAGCAGACGTCTCGTCACATTTCGTAATTTGTGTAAACGTAGAAAAGGCAGCAGCTTTATGAACAACACTGTGGACCCTTAAATGTAATACTGCTGATTGTCCTGTAGGTGGAGCCATTGGATGAGAAAACCTAATGTATTATGTATGTATGTATGGCGTTCATGTTTTTCTCTCCCCCCCCCCCCCCCTCTCTCTCTGCCCCCTCCCCCCCTCTCCCCCCCCCTCCAGGCCTGATACTCCGGGTGGTAAAGAGACGGGAGCTGCCAAAGTCAGTAAGAATTTTATCTCGCTGGGTTTGTTGCTAAAGTCTACGCCTCCCTCACTCCTGACAGGCTGCCCTGGTTGTCCAATCAGGCCGGGGGTCCCGCCCCCTCCCCCGGGCCTCCGTTACACACAGCCTATGGCGCTTTCAGCCTATGTCTTTGACTCCGCCCTCCGTCTGGACGTGTGTCCGTTTAGCGGCTCCCAGTGTTGACCTGTAACCACCTTGCTCACCCTGCTGGCTGTAGCCCCGCCCCTTTCCTGCCATCCACAGACAGTGTGGGAGGAGCCTCCAGAGCATCGCCGCTATCTGCCGAGGAGTGTCTCCGACCACACCCGTCTCTCTCCTCTCTGTGTTCAATAGAGGTCCGGGTGCCCTCTCTCTCTGCCCTGGGTGGAAGTAGCCAGTGATAGGGGTGGGGGTGGAGGTCAGGGGGTTGGGGGTGGAGGTCAGGGGGGTGGGGGTCAGGGGGGTGGAGGTCAGGGGGGTGGGGGTGTGGGTGGGGGTCAGGTGGGTGGGGCTAAGGGGACTGGGACTGATCCATCGTAGTGTTGTAGTGTCTCTCACTCAGCCTCCAGTGTGGCAGCTCATCACTGACCTGCAGGGTGTCACTGCAAGGTGACCAGTGAGTGCTGATGTGGGCTTGTCAAAAGCCCTCAAATTGATTCCTTTTCTTGCTTCCTTTCCTGTGCCCTGCCCCCTTCGTCAATGGTCTCTATTGATTTTTGGGTAAGTGTTGCTGTCAATAGTGTGTTGCCTTGCAGGAGCAGTCCTGGGTAAAGATAGATGTGTTTAAAGGACTTCTGTGAATGGTGGGAACCTTAATAGTCATCCCTGTCTTGTGCTTCAACAGTATTGTAGTAGAATTTAGATGTAGGTTGTTGACCATTCTAGGGCAGTGTAGATGTGTAGCTTATAGACTGTGTCATAGAGCAGTCTTGATATGTAGCTTATAGACTGTGTCATAGGGCAGTCTTGATATGTAGCTTATAGACTGTGTCATAGGGCAGTCTTGATATGTAGCTTATAGACTGTTTGGATCCTCTGAAAATGCAGCGTCACTTCCTTGTCTAAATCGCTGATGTGGAACAGCAGAAAGGCATGTGGTTTATCACCCGTCCAATCGCCTTAGACCCCAGGTGCTCCTCGAGGCGGCAAGGAAGATGCACGCTTGCATTTCCAGATGGTTCAGACGGGGGCTGTGGACTAGCCGCGGCCTGCGCCGGGGAGAGCCAGCCAGGGGGCCTGGGGGAGCTGGGACGGCTCCTGGGGAGCTGGGACGGCTCCTGGGGGAGCTGGGACGGCTCCTGAGGGAGCTGGGACGGCTCCTGGGGAGCTGGAGCTGGGATGGCTCCTGGGGGAGCTGGGACGGCTCCTGGGGGAGCAGGTGCTGCTGACAAGCCCCGGCAGGCCGCGGCACCTCGCCTCCAGCAGAGGCTCAGCGAGCCCAGGGAGGCGTTGCGAGAGCGCAAACCAGTTGAGAGAGGACTTCACCTGGACACGGACCAAGGGGGCGGCGGCCTCCTGACGACGCACAGTCGCTGGGAGATCTGAGCCCAGACACCATTTGACTAGATGTAAACACATTAATGGTGTTTAGATTGTCATGGGTTAGGAGCTCTGTTGTTGGATCACGTCCCTGAATCTGGACAGGATAAGCTAGTAATGAGATGGTGTTGGGCTGTGAGAGACTAGTGGCTGTGGTGGGGAGGAGGGGGGAGGGAGGGAGGGGGAGGGGCAGCAAGGAGCAAGTGTTCTCTCCAGCAGAGAGCATGCTGAGACAGGACTGTGTGTCTGGAGCTGTTTTGACCTGTAGTTCTTGCATGACCAGCTGAATTCCTACCTGGCCAGGTACACCCAGGAAGGGGTGTGGCCTTCAGCGGCAACACTAACACAAACAAACTCCTGACTGAACTCAGTGGACCTGAACTTGTTGTTGCTTTGTTCAATCCCCCTTTACTCTCTCCCCAGCACCCACCCCCTACATTCATATATACATTAGACCCATATGGAGAGAGCAGTGAAATGTAACCTGAGCTCCACCCCCCTTCGCCCAGTCATGCAGTCCCAGACTAACTGCAGGGAACAGGCACGGAGTTCACCTCTCCTCCAGCCCTGGTGGAACACGATAGACCCTACATGTGATTTATTTATATGTATGTGTGCCCTCAGCTAACCCGGGTCAGAACCACCTGGCACTGTATATAAGACTTAGCGCGTGCGTGCACACACACACACATGGCCTGCACCCCGGCCAGGAGAGTGTTCTGATGTGTGTGTGTGTTTTGCAGCCTAAGATGACCCCGCAGGAGAAGTTGAAGATACGCATGCAGAAGGCCCTCAACAGGCAGTGTGAGTGACGCTCCCTGCTCAACGCACACGCACACACACACACACACATACAGGGGCTCAGATGGCTGAGAGGTTAGGGAATCTGGCTTTTAATCAGAAGGTTGTTGGTTCGATTCCCAGCCGTGCTAAATGACGTTGTGTCCTTGGGCAAGGCACTTCACCCTACTTGCCTCGGGGGGAATGTCCCTGTACTTACTGTAAGTCGCATACACTTACATACATACACACACACACATACACACACATACGTACAGACACACACACGCAGACACATATACCCCCACACACACACGGCCTCTTTCACTTCCTCTCAAGTTGACACGTTTTAATGATGGCTCTATTGTAATGAACGAGTGTTCGAATGCCGCACGAGGGGTCAAAATAGATGCTGGCTGTCGTCACATTGGCTGCTATCAGGTTACGAGAAATGAGCTTGTAGGCTGTAGCGCTTGTTGTACACGAAGAGTAAATCTGTTTCCTTTTGTGATCTTTCTGTTCCCTCAGCCAAGGCAGATAAGAGAGCTGCCCAGGTGAAGATCCAGCAGCAGGAGAACAAGCGGCAGGTGTGTGTGTGTGTGTGTGTCACCTTCACACAGTATCCACCTCTCACACACACACACGTTGAACATTCCTCCCAGCACTAGACAATGTTTCTCATGCTGCCCTGGTGTTTGTCTCCTAGGAGCGAGAGGGGGAGCTGCGAGCCATGGCACGCAAGATCCGCATGAAGTAAGACCGTGTGTATGTCAGTGTGTGTGTGTCAGTGTGTGTGAGAGTGAGTGAGTCCGTGTGTGTGTGTGTCAGTGTGTGTGTGTGTGTGTCAGTGTGTGTGTGTGTGTGAGAGTGAGTGAGTGAGTCAGTGTGTGTGTGTGTGTGAGAGTGAGTGAGTGAGTCAGTGTGTGTGTGTGTGTGAGAGTGAGTGAGTGAGTCAGTGTGTGTGTGTGTGTGAGAGTGAGTGAGTGAGTCAGTGTGTGTGTGTGAGTCAGTGTGTGTGTGTGTGTGTGAGAGTGAGTGAGTGAGTCAGTGTGTGTGTGTGAGTCAGTGTGTGTGTGTGTGTGAGAGTGAGTGAGTGAGTCAGTGTGTGTGTGTGTGTGTGTGTGTGAGATTGAGTGAGTCAGTGTTGTTAGTATGAATATCTGACCAAGCGCCTCTCCTCCAGGGAGCGTGAGCGTCGTGAGAAAGAGAGGGACGAGTGGGAGAAGCAGTACGGGCACCAGAGCCACTCGCCCTCGCCGTCGCCCTCGCCATCCAAATACAGTAAGTCCCTAAACGCCTCCCGCTCACCTGCCAGCAGGGGCAGGAGTGCTTCGCTGGGGGGAAAGAGCCCTGACCTGAGCAACACACAGGCTGCTCTTCAAAACCCTCCAGAGGGTGCCGCTAACTGAGTGACACTAGGGAGTCAGGTGGCTGAGCGGTGAGGGAGTCGGGCTAGTAATCTGAAGGTTGTTGGTTCGATTCCCAGCCGTGCCAAATGACGTTGTGTCCTTGGGAAAGGCACTTCACCCTACTTGCCTCGGGGGGGAATGTCCCTGTACTTACAGGGACATTCATAAAGTCGCTCTGGAGAAGAGCGTCTGCTAAATGACTAAATGGAAATGGAAATGTGACACTAACTGCTATTGTTTCAACTGCGTCTGTTTCAAAGCGTCATGTGCCCAGTGTTGCTGCAGGCTGATGTCTTGATGAGTCATGTTTCTTCTTCTTTGCCCTCTGCTCCCCCAGGCCGCGACCACAGCTCATCCAGAAGGTATGTGAGACACCCAGAGAATCCCAGCACTAGCTGCCAACACGGAGGGACTGGTTGCTTTCATCACCACATTACACACACACACACACACACGCACTTAGATAAGTTTTGAGATTTGTCTTGTTGTTGTGGCTTTGACAGTCTTGGTCGTAGACTCACGTTATACGCATACCACGTGCGCACACACAAAATGTAGTTCCTGTCATAGTGACATTTCACACACACACAGAGTCAAACCATGAGAGGAGTCTGGAGCAGGTGACTGCAGCGCTGCAGGATCTGGTCTCACACTGTCCTGCATCTTGTGTGCTTCTTTCTCCCTCCCTCCCTCGTCTCCTTCCTCCCTCGTCTCCTTCCTCTCTCCTCCCTCCCTCCCTCATCTCCTTCCTCCCTCGTCTCCTTCCTCTCTCCCTCCCTCCCTTCCTCTCTCCTCCCTCCCTCATCTCCTTCCTCTCTCCCTCCCTCCCTTCCTCTCTCCTCCCTCCCTCGTCTCCTTCCTCTCTCCCTCCCTCCCTTCCTCTCTCCTCCCTCCCTCATCTCCTTCCTCCCTCGTCTCCTTCCTCTCTCCCCCCCTCCCTCCCTCCCTTCCTCTCTCCCCTCCTCTCCTCCCTCCCTCCTCTCTCCTCCCTCCTCTCCTTCCTCTCTCTCTCCATGTCTGTCTCCCAGGAGGTCTCGTTCACGATCAAGGAGCCCATACTACCGATACTGAGACATCCAGAGAGACACTGAACCCCTCCCTCCCCCTTCCTCCCTCCCTCCCCCTTCCTCTGTCTCAGTTTTGTCCTTGAGGCAAAGAGGCACGAGAAGAAAGTATGCCTGGGAGACGATGGAGAGAGGAGGAGTGAGGGACCTGGAGGGGAAAGGGCAAGTGAAGACCTGAAATGAAGGCCAGACTTGGAGATGAATGTCATAATAGTGAATTCTGATCTGGTATCATAGGTTATTTCATCTGCAACTAGAGTCGTTGATGAATTGTCATTAAAACTGATACTGTACATCTGGTCACACCTCTGAATCTTTAATCCTGGGAATTGGCATTGGCAAAGAGAATTCCTCTTTTATCTTTTCCTCACCTGTTCACACGGTCACTTCTGCCTGTTAAAACACAGATGCGTCTGTAAATATGATTGCTCCTTTTGAAGTTGGAAAAAAATCCTCTGATGAAAATGGTCATTTTGTGAATATTTGGAAAGCTATTGATTAACTTCCACCTCAGAGGCTTTGTAAACCAGGCAGCTCTGTCACCCACTTACACATTATGTACATGTAAACCTTAGTGAACTGTTATGAGTTACGTTTTGTTTTATTCCGAATAATATCAAATATCAGATGGTGAATTCCAAATAAAACGAACACAATACTGGATGTGTTGGACGCTTCATTTGTGTTTAAGAACTAAACTTAATGGACGTTACCTAAAGCCATATTAATGTTTTGACTTCGTCACCAGGTGGCGCCAAAACACATGATCACACTTTATTAAAATTATCTAAATGTACTTTTAGAAAAGACTACATTGTTAGACTTTCTGTCAAAGAACAGCCGTCGTCACATGTTGTGTTACTACACTGTGTAATGAAAATCCAAGATGTTTCAAACTCGGACACCAAGTATGAAGCGGATTATTTATTAGGTTTTACACTAATCTATGCCTTTTAGTTCAATGGTTTATTTTGCTTTATGGGCTCAGATACATTGAAAAGAGACATGTTGTCACATAAGGTTTTCTGTAACGTCTCTATAACGTCTGTTAGTGGGCTGAAACAAACCGACAGTTTACTTCGGTTTCGAAATCAGCCGGACAGCAAAACACCTGTCTTCAGCGACCTCGTTAAAGCCACTTCCTCCTCACCCACATCCTTAGTAAAGTAACAAGGCGAAGCTTCATAAACCTTAACGGTTCATTGCTGTCGTATGTTAGTATTATTTGTGTAATACACCTTTATCATTCATTATTAATTAGACAGGGATAGGGATGTGTTCCAAACGTTCTCTCACTGTAAGGCGTTATATGTATAGCCCATGTGTTCCAACACGTGTTATTAGGTCTATATGTAAAAGTATATGTGTTCGCAAGCTCGCGTGCGTGCAAGCGCGTGTGTGTTTGGAGGGCGGGGTCGAGGTCGGAGGATCATTGGCAGGCGGCGCCTAAAACATGTTGCCCCTGCCCCTTCGTTCCTGCGCTGCGGGGCTGGTAGCCTGAACTTGAACAGGCTTGGTAGACTTCAGAGAGCTAGTCACAACAACGTCCCGTCCGCACCGTGGAATCGGGCAGTCTGTAATTCATGCCAGGTTGTTCATGATAACTTCACTTCATTTAGCCTAGCCAAGTGATTGATCTTGGTCGATCCCGGACTGTGGATACCCAAGTCAAACCTTTGCACAGAATGTCCAGACGCAAACTCGGAAGCCGACCGCAACACCTGACTGCAATTCAAGGTAGGCTACGCCACATAATTATGGACACCTTTATTGATTACTCATTATTTGTGAATTGTTTAGGCCCATCGCTGAATCTAATTAAACATGTAAACAAGATGAAACATGTTGGTGTGGCTTATAGTAATGATAAATCAATTAAAAGTAAGCTATTAGATAGGCTATTTGTAAGTTGTTTCAAGGTAGATTTTTTTCTTCTTCTATTCTTGTACTAATATAGTTTAGACGATACTGTGCTTAGTAGCTACATTTCGGGGCCAATGAGCGGCGGGTGGCGATCTTGGTGACTCTTCATTTCCTTATTGCATCTTGACCCGGGAATCTCAACCTCGTTTTTGTCCTAGTGACTTCATAGACTTTGTCAGAGATCGCCATTAAAATATCACTCCTATGCCATAAGCCTCAATTATAAATGATGGACAGCCGTCTCCCGCACTCCTTTGACCTGGCGAGAGATAGGCTACTTGACTTTGTCAGGAATGTCCATAATGAGCAACTTACGACGGGCCATGTGCCCCATTCGTCTACGGTACACTTTATCAAGCCATGTTCTGCTATCGTCTGAGAACTCGAGGATAAAACGTAATATTTCTGTTCCTCAACGGAGACCAGAGGAGCTTTTCTAGTTTGACCACAAGCCCGACGCTGTGCGCGCCACCGCGCCTTGCCTGCACAAACAGCGAGCGCAGCAGCAATGAAACAGGAAAGGTGACATTTTTAAGTAACCACCGGTGAGATCCCCTTCGACTGTACTGTCTGTACCTGTACACAAACGCACAGCCCAGCCTGGACAGGTGAACCATGTCCCTGCTTCAAGGCGTGTCCATGACAGCAGCGAGTGTAACTGACTCACTCGAGTCCAACATGACCTGTATATTTCTAGTATCAGAAGAACTCTTAAGAAACTGAGCCCTGTAGTTACATTATAAACGTTAGAATATCCTTTTGTACAATAACTAGGAAAGGCAGGCAGGAACGTTTTTGTCAAGGGTCCTCTCGGCTCATTTTCTCAATTACTGGAAACTCCTAAGAAATATAGTTGGTTTAAGAAATATAGCCTAGTTGGTGTTGCTGGTGTGAGATCAGACTTCTAGGTCGGTCTACGTTCATCCTTGCTGCGAGACAAGCTAAGACAGCTGGAGGAAGTAGTCAGTGTTGGCGTTACCGTGGCTCCGAATGAAAAGCTGCACTGTGTTTGTTTCCCGAAACAGCCACCCAGTATATACTTTCATAATGTATGAAAAGTCATCCTGTTCACTGTCATCTGAACTGTTTGGGATGGTTTACCCGATGACATTTACGTGGGTCATACACTCAAGTTGCTGAACTTGATTTACAAGGAAGCGTTTGAGTGTTTTTCACCCCTTCCCCTAATTGCCCATGTCAGTCTTTTCCTGGCATCTGAAAAACCCCTCTTTCTTTTCCGTTTCCTCACAGATGTCCCAGAATCCTCAGAATCCGCAGCGGCCGCCCCATTGGTGGAGAGGTCGTCTCAGCCGGAGGTCAGCATGTGTGATGAAGGTCGTGACCTCCTGACCTGTGGGCAGTGCGGCCAGGCCTTTCCTCTCGCCCACATCTTGGCGTTTATCCAGCACAAACAGGGTGGCTGCCGCTCTCGAAGCCACGCCCCCAATGCCAACGCTCCTCCGTCCCCAGCCAATCGGGCGCAACCACGCCGCATGAACACTCGCACGGGTGAGGGATATGTAGAGCTGAGGAGAGTAATGGATAGGGACGAGTCCTGGGGGGAGGAGCCCAATGGGAAGGTGAAGGCGGAGCCTAACCGAACAGGTGAGTGCATGCATGTCGCTAATTAGTCACTGTTTTTTTCTCTCCCCTCCCCTATCTCCTTTTTTGTTTTGTTGTGTATTTTTTGAGGGGGGGGGGGGTTTCACTCTCCTTTTCCTACTAATAACTGCC
Organism: Thaleichthys pacificus; assembly: GCA_023658055.1. Taxonomy (NCBI): domain Eukaryota; kingdom Metazoa; phylum Chordata; class Actinopteri; order Osmeriformes; family Osmeridae; genus Thaleichthys; species Thaleichthys pacificus. The sequence continues at coordinate 14,429,338 of CM042852.1, read as the reverse complement.
CCACCTCCCAGTCCAGCTCATTAGTTAGCTGTTGCCAGTAGCTGGCCCTCTGTGAGTTAGCGACGCGGAGGCTAATTGTGTGGAAAGGACAGGCAGCAGCGGGGGTTCTGAAGCCCTGGGGGCGTCCCTGAGGGCTCCGGAGCACCTGAGCTCCCCCTCTATCTCCTTGGCTGTCAGTCTCTCAGGTGAAGTGGCCAGGTAAACACAACACAAACACACATCGAGCTCTCTGGCCACACAACGACAAGGGCCTCTGGTGAGCAGGAGAGGAAGACCAGCTGGGCTGTGAGGGGCAGAAGAGTCTCTGCGTGTGTGTGTGTGTGTGGGTGTGTGCAGGTTATGACACACACACACAAACAGATGACACCAGTTTAAGACGTTGCATCATACACAGAAAGCAACTCTAAAGGCTTCTTGGCCTGCCTTGCGCCAAGCTGAGGTCCTCTATGTTACCACTGTTTTGATTATTCGGGGATTCCAAGTTCTGAAGACGTGCGGAGTGGAGCTTGCTGTGCTATTTACATTACATTTATATGTAGTCATTTAGCAGACGCTCTTATCCAGAGCGACTTACAGTAAGTACAGGGACATTCCCCCAAGGCAAGTAGGGTGAAGTGCCTTGCCCAAGGACACAACGTCATTTGGCACGGCCGGGAATCGAACTGGCAACCTTCAGATTACTAGCCCGATTCCCTAACCGCTCAGCCACCTGACTCCCCCTGCTATCTAAAGCATACATGAGTTGTGTCACGTGGGGGGGGGGGCATGAATGCTTCAGGCCCTGTCTCACTGTGTCACACCACTGGAGAACGCCTGAGAACGCAAGCTAGGTTCGAAGCAGTGTAAAGGATTTTAACCAGGAACTATCTTTTTAAAGTTCCTCTCTTGGTACAAGACACAGGATTTCAAATGAACGTAAACAGATTGTTATGGAGGCTTTGTGAGACTGTTGTGATACACTCACATTTTCCGTGCTCTTCTCAGTTGTACTTCTCTCGTGTAAGGTGTGTGTGTGTGTGTGTGGGCAGTGACGAGAGGATGAATGGCCCGTATGTGAAGCCTCCACACACGAAGAGTAAAAGGAGAACAAGCACAAACATGCTCATCATGTCCAACCAGTTGTGACTGGACATGATTTTCATGCATGCATAATTTCAGTACCACCAAAACCTTTTACCAGCTTAGCACTCCGCTGTCTTAACACACACGAATACAGTCACACGCGCTCTCTTCCTTCCTTTGTGTAACACCCAGGGGACGGCTGTGTGTTGTGTGCTGTTTCCGACCATCCAAGTCTCTTGTTTTTCACGTTCTGTCTCGACTGAATCTCTCTTGTTTTTCGTTTTTTTTTTTTTCGTTTTTTTTTTTTACCCCTTTCTCTTCCTCCCTTGAACTCTCTCTCTCTTTCTCTCCCTCCATCTTGTTCTCTCTCGGTCTCTATCCACACTCAAGCAACCAAGCTCGTTGCCCACAGGCTTACACAACAAACCGACCACGTGCACTACCCAAGAGCAATACTGTATCTGAATAATGCAAAACAAGATAACTTTTTTTTTAATTAAAGTTTTAATAACAAAATGTAATCGCTTGTGTATTATCTAGCAGGCTCATAGAGATTGATGAGTCAGACTTTTGTGTTCCTAAGAATGACTTTACACCAACTATGTTGAACACTACATGGGTTATGTGTGGTTATAATGTTTGTTGTTTGTGAGATTTGTGTTTGAGGTGTACAGCACTTGTTGAGGTTCTAGGTTTGTTAAGATCTTTACAGTGTAAACGGAGCAGAGGCTGTGTGGTAGTTAGGGAGGGCATGGGGGTTTAGACTGCCTGATGTAGGTTGGTTTGGTTGTGGGAGGGGGACAGTACAGGCCTGCTAGAATCTTCAGAAGATGACTCAGAGTGAAAGAGCAGTTATCCCGCAACAATTAGGTGGCCCTTCACGTGTTCTCAGAGAGAGAGAGCGAGACAGAGAGAGAGAGCGACAGAGATGGAGAGAGAGAGATAGAGAGAGCGAGACAGAGAGATAGAGCGACAGAGAGAGAGAGAGAGAGAGAGAGATGTATTACTGTGTGCATCTGTCTCATTTCTTTTTATTTATTCTCCTTGTTTGTTTTTTCTCATCTCCAGAATTACGCCCCCCCCCCCCCCCCCATCTTCAACACTCTATCGCTTTGCCCTCTTTCAATTCTGCCCCCCCCCCTCTCTTTCTCCTCCCTCCTTTTCCCGAGGGAGAAGAGATTCTGCCTGCTGCTCGTTAGTGCTCCCAGCCAATCTGCATTTTTAATTAGTAGTTATTGCTTCTGCTTAATATTCAAGTGCTACCCCGGGCCAAATGGGAATCCTTACAAAAAAAAGAAGGAGAGTGAGGGAGAGGGAGAGAGGGAAAGAAAGAGCGAAAGAGAAACCGGCCGGGTATTGTGTTTCACTCCAGGCCCCCGGGACAAAAGCCCCCCCTCAGGGAGAGATTTGAAGGGTTTGAAGAGTTTGTGGGGTTGAAGGGGTGGAGGGTGGAGGGTGGGGCTGTAGCACAATCCGTGGGGTGACATATTTTTGTGGTGCATCTCGACCATAACAAATTCTTTCTTATCTCTCAGTCTCCCAGTCCCCCCCCCCCCCCCCCCCCCCTCTATCTTTACCACTTCACCCCCTTTTAAATAAAATAAAAAAGAATCGAAACTTCTCCCTTGCTCCTTCACTCCGGGCTGTGTTAAAGGACGGGTCCATCACATCGCCTCTCTTCTTCAGGCAGACACAGGGAGGGTGTGGAGGGGGAACAGAAAGACAGAAAGAAACAGTTGCCTTTTTCATCTTCTCTCTCCTCCCCCCTCTAGTAAAATACAGACGGATTTGACTTCAGGAAACATGAAAGAGGCTTATAGCAGAGTAGGCTTTGAACCTCTCAGAAAAAAATAGAACTGTCCCCCCCCCCCCCCTCAATTTGGGCATCTTCTTCCCAATTTTGATTTATGCAGAGGGGGTCTCATTTGTCAAGCAGGCTGAGTCAGTGCCTCATTTGCATAAAGCCTTCGTTTTCTCCGTTCCGCTAATTAGCAATTTGCAGCTTAATTGGAGAGTGGCTCTGGGTTAGGGAGACAAAGCTAACCACGTATAAAAATATCTCCAGATGTACTTCAGCTACCCATCTCCCCTCTTTTCTCTCTTTCTCTGCTGGCCTCTCCATTTCTGATTTCCCCCTCTCCACATGGCCCAGGCACTTGTCCCAGCTGTCTGTGTTCCTCTTGGGTTCTATCTGTCTGCACTCCGTCAGGCTTCACTCCTGTCTGGACCTTGGTCTGAGACAGGATGTGATGTCATCACATCCTGATCATTAACCCCCAAGGACAGCTTGTCTCTGACTGTGCTGTGATAACTAACTGTCTCTCTGTCTGTCTCTCTCTGTGTCTCTGTCTCTCTCTCTGTCTCTGTCTCTCTCTGTCTCTCTCTGTGTCTCTGTCTCTCTCTGTCTCGCTCTCAGGCGAGGAGCCCTCCGGTATCACCTGCCAGCAGTGTGAGGATGTGTTCCCTTCGGCCTGGGCCCTTCTGCAGCATGCCCAGCACACGCACTCCTTCAGCATCTACCAAGAGGAGGAGGTCGACGAGGAAGAGAGAGGAGGAGGAGGAGGAAGGGGAGGAAGGGGAGCTCGCCAACGCCTCAAACCCCCTACCGCCACACTCGACCCCCGTCACCTCAGCCATACCTTGGCCTCCGCCTTCCAGCCGTCCGGCTCGCGCCTACATAACCACCGCCAGAGCAACAGCTCCACCTCCTCCCGGTCCAACTCCGCCCCGTCCTCCAGAGACCAGCAGGCCCTCAACTTCTCGGTGCTTCTGAGAGAGCTCGCCGAGGGGAGCGGTGGCCCCAGCTCTGCCGTCCTAGGCCTGGGCCGCTCTCCATCCCTCTCCCCACCCGCTGCCTCTCCCTTCCCCCAGGGAGGGTTCCCCTGCGAGCTCTGTGGCCAGGGCTTCCAGTCCCTGCGGAGCCTGTCTGCCCACCGCAGAACCCACGCCTGTGAGAGGCCCTATCACTGCGGCCTGTGCGACCAGGCCTTCTCCCAGAGCGGCCAGCTGGCCCGCCACATGAGGAGCCACCGCAGGGAGGCCGGGGGAGGAGGAGCTGGCTACGAGGGGATGGAGATGAGGCGCGGGGCGATGGAGGAGGAAGACGGGAAGCAGGGGGAGAGGGGGGGGTTTCTGACTCAAGAAGCAGAAGGGGGAGATGGGGCGGTCAGCAGTGACATGGGGAACTCTGAGCTGGACCTGACCCTCCCCAAGCGCCTCTCCACCGGCTCTGGCCTGGTGCTGATCACCCCCCAGTCTGGAGGTTCCAACAGGAGCCTGCTGAGGCTGTTCCAGCCCCAGAGGGAGGGAGGCGAGGCGGGGGAGGACGAGACGGAGGCCCAGGGCGAGACGCAGCACGCGTCGCCCTGCGCCAGCCCGTCCGAGGGCTCGCTGGAGAGCGGAGAGACGGGCGGGAGCGGGGAGAGCGGCATCGCCAGCGGCAACTGCACTCCCAAACGCCCGGAGAGGGATGAGAGAGGGAGGGGGGTGGGGGAATGGGAGGGGGAGGTGGAGATGGTGGACGGAGAAAGGGATTGGAGCGCAGACATAAACAGCGAGGTCATCCACGACTGGCAGAGGGAGAACGAACAGAGAAGAGCAGGAGGAGGAGGAGGAGGAGGAGGAAATGGCATCACCAACAACAACGGCGCCTCCGGGAAGAAGAAGAGGGACGAGGCGTGCGAGTTCTGTGGGAAGCAGTTCCGCAACAGCAGCAACCTGACGGTTCACCGGCGCAGCCACACGGGGGAGCGCCCCTATCGCTGCGGCCTGTGCAGCTACGCCTGCGCCCAGAGCTCCAAGCTCACGCGCCACATGAAGACCCACGGCGCCCGCGGCACCCGGGCGCCCTTCCTCTGCCAGCTGTGCAGGGTGCCCTTCACCGTCTACGCCACCCTGGAGAAGCACCTGAAGAAGGTCCACGGGCTGAGCCACGCCAGCGTCGGGGCGTACGCCCAGGCCAGCGCCGCCGACGCCATGGCCGCCCCCAAGCCGGAGGAGGGTAGCGTGGTGGTGAAGATGGAGGAGGAGGAGGCCAGCGTGGACCAGATGGAGGAGGAGGAGGAGGCGGCGGCCAGCGTGGATCAGATGGAGGGCGGTGGAGCAGAGCTGGACAAGATGGTGATGCAGGAGCAGCAAGGCCAGGAGGCGGAGGTGGAGGACAGTGTGAGTCCTGCCAAGCTGGAGGACTGTGTCAGGGGCAAGCTGGAGAGCAAGCTGGAGGAAAAACTGGAGGAAAAACTGGAGGAAAAACTGGAGGGCAAGCTGGAGGAAAAACTGGAAGAGCTGGCTGGTGATGTTAACACAGAGGTGGCTTTGGTATAAAACAAAATTCCTCTCCATGCTAATGATCTCTGTTGCCTAACCTACACATCTGCATGATGAATCAAAAGCGTCTCGATACAAGTACATTCGTATGAAACTAAGCATAGAACCGGTGGTCAGTTCAGACTAGAAAAAGCAGCTGTGGTCACCAGCCTTCACTTCCCTTTCCAAGAGACCCACCCACTCTCATCCTGCTGATAGTTAGCATATGCAAAGACGAGGGTAAAAACCAAGTGCCTTTTTGACCACAGTACTAAACTAGGACATGCAACCCAAAGGGGGCGGGACTTATGGGGTTCACAGGAAACAGGAAGTGAACCACCGCTGCTCATCAGAACACAGGAAGTTGATTACCGCTTTCCGACAACAAAATACAGGAGGATCACATGATCTCCCACTCTGCAAACTGGTGACTAATTTGGCAATTATTAAAGTAATTTTTTTCACAATTTTATTCCTATTACTCGAGTGAGACAACAGTCAGGATATGTTAAGACATGGACATGGGAACATATCCTGTGGTCGTACCGTAAGGGTCAGACACAGATATCTCACTGCTGGATGTTTCAAATAATCAAATACATGGACAAGTGAATTTTTAGCCTATAGTTTTTATAACTGTCAGTTGAAAAGGCACTTGGCTGTGACATGTGTCTGTTGGATGTAAAGTTTACAGGGCCGTGGAGCCTGGTGAGGTTGTGTTCCTATCTTCGTGTAGGGCTGTTTGTTGTTTTATTTTTACAAATGTGAATATGTCATACTGATGTTTTCTTTGCTTGGCTTCTATGCATCTCAGAAATGCAGTACATATAAAAATATGTACAAATATAAAACGGGTGTGATAAAAAAAAAAAATCTTTACTTTTTTGTACTTGACTATTGTGGGGGAACTCTCTTTTCTTTGTTTACATTTTTGTAAAAAAAAAACAAAACAAAAAAAACCTGCTTGAAGCGTATGCATGTTTTACTGCCATTTGATGTTCAATTGGTTCCTTTGCCTGTTTGAATTAGTCCTTATTTATGGGCACTGCATGTTAGTGGTTGTGCAAATGAAAAGTCTATATACAGCTAAACTACAGGGTTGAGAGCTACAGTAATAGCTAGTTGATTGGTGGGAGAATTTTGTGGGAACCACTGAATGAGCACTTGTGTGTGAGTGTGCGTGTGTGTGTGTGTGTGTTGCGACGTGTGTGTGTGTGTATACAGGGACGTTATTCCAGAGCACACTGCTTGAACCCACGCTTGTACTGTCCTGTGAGTACTTTTCAGGCCACGATGTGACAAGTCCTGTGCTTTGTGCTTCAAGCCCACCGAGGGTCATCGGCATGTGTCAACAACAAGGACGCAAGCCAGGAAGCAAGACAAGCTAACAGGCTAGCGAGCGCATCCGCTAGGTGTCTACCTGCCATGGACACCGCTCTCTTATGTGACTACTGTGACTTGTGTTGTCGTTATCGTCTATTTACACTGATAGCAGGGAATCCCTATTTTTTGACACTTTCTGAAAGAATTGTAACTATTACGCTTTGTGAAATTAGACAATAGGGTCGATGTGAATAATATGACGGTAATATGTCTGTTCAGGGACCAATACTGTATATAGAGAAGGGCAGTCCTTCTGTGCTGTGTTGTCCACTGCCTGTACTTGCTGTATGCCTTGAACTCACTTTCCCAGCATTCCGGTTGTAGTTTCTGTTTCTCTCTATGCTGGGCCCATTGCCGTGAGCCTAACCCTCACCACTGTCTCTGGCAGTTTTGTTATTGACTTGGTTGTGAGAAAACTCATTAAAAAGTACAAGAGGCAAAGCCATACAAACGTGTACTGTTTCTCTGTGTGTGTGTGCGTGAGTGTGTGTGTGTGTGTGTGTAAGTGTGTGCCATTTGTCATTTGAACAGTCCAGCAGTCACATCTCAGCATCACATAACGTGCTGCCGAGTGGTGTTAGTTTAAGCAGTGACTACAGTCAACCCCGACTTATTAATGTTTAATGACATCTCTGAGACTAGGGACCCTTGATGCTTGTTTACATCCTTATGATGTTTCTGCCTTTGTCTTTGAGGGGCGGTTTTTACCATTCCTGTAGTGTGTGTGTGTGTGTGTGTGCAAGCAGGCGCTGTACAGCTGCATACCGTACACAATTGGCTACAGCGATCTCCGAAATGTTGTGCCTTCACGTGTTGTGCTTCACGGGGGCGAGGGCTGCGTGTTGAGATGAGAGAGGGGTAGGTAAGGGCGGTTGTGAGAAAGGGATGCCGGGTGTTGGGTGTGAGGGGGTTGCCGGGTTGTTTATGGGCATGGGGGCATCACTGGGTGGGGGGCGTTTGGTGGTTGTATAATTGCTGACTCCATTTTAGGGGGGGGGTACCAGAAAAGCACCACGCCAGCATCTCCGGCTCTAACCCCACCCCCTCTAATGAAAACGAATCTCTATGATCCTTCTAGCTCATTAACAGCAGGCTTTTTTAATGAGCTTTTCAACAGGGTGGGGGCAGGGTGGACTGAGGGGTATGGCAGCAGATGCACACACACACCCCCACCGCCAATTACCATTGTGTTGGGGGGGGGAAAAGAAGGAGGAAGTAAAGACACAAGCAGAGCTATTCACTGCCGGCCCCAGATGAGTCCAGTCAGCTCTGCTCTCCCTGTAGGGAGAGAGGGACAGAGGGAGGGCCCGGCCCAGGGAGGGCCCGGCCCAGGGAGGGCCCGGCCCAGGGACCCAGGTACTCCTCAGGTCCACTAGTGTGGGACAGTTGAGAAGTAATCCCTTCCTCTGCTACCTTCAGAGCTCTGGTGGGTAAGCTTGCCTGGCGAGTACCCTGGCGCCATTTGGTGTCCGTATGGGCCCAATTACGTAAGGTAAGGTGATACACAGCCCGGTAGCCCCTTCAGCAAGAGGATATCTTCCCATACTCAACTGCCCTTTGTCTCCCTGCCAGCTAGTTCCCGTCCACACCTCTGGTTCCTGGAGTCAACCACCAGCCCTGGCCCAATGAGTGCTGTCGTAACAGGCAGCCAATCATCCACCATAGCTTTTATCAAACACATGTCCTCTCCGCTCTTAGGTGGGGCAGGGTGCGGGTAACATCAGCTGACCCTGTGTGTGTGTGTGTGTGCGTAAGTGTATGTGTGTGTGTGTGTGAGAGTGTGTGTCTGACCAGCCACTGCCCCGGGGCGGCGGTAGTGTGGACTTTGAGATCTAATGGCAGAGTCTCAGCTCCACAGAGGAGCCTTTTGTTGGTCCAGCGCAGGGAGAGGCAGCCTGGCCTCGGTACTAATGCAACACTCAGCCTAGCAGGCAGCTGGGAAGCACACTCCCTATCACTGTGTCCCTGTGCTCTCTCACAGAGTACGTAGGCCTGAACCACCACCATGGCTGCTTGTCCCAGATGACCTAGATGCGTATACAACAACTTCAGTTGTAACCTCCTCCTCTGCTACCTTCAGATCCTTGGACAAAGCAAGAGAGCTGCTATGTATGGGTATTGTCCAGGATATTGGTTGTATGTTCAGGTCATGCTGTATGAGTCATATGAGGAGGAAGGAGAGAGGAAACAGGAGTATGAATCTGTTGACACGTATCAATGCAGATGTGAGAAATTAAATAATCTAGCTAACTATTCTGATCTCGCTCCCTTCAAAACCCCAAACAAAAAAGCAAAAAACGAAATCTGGTGGGAGCTTCAGAGCAGTGTCTGATGCTGTCGTGCTTCTCTTTTCTTCTGATCTGTTGTTCCAAGGGATGGGAAATACAGAGTGATCTTGACTGTATGGACAAGGGATGCCTGTTTCTGACAAGGAGTGGGTCAGCAAGTCACCAGGGTGACAACTGTTAGTTATGCTTTCACGCATCTTTACAGTACGTGTCTAGGTTGTAAACAACACACAGCTCTGGTAAACTAGCATGGCTGATGTTTGTCACCGAAGCAACTTAGGTTGGGTGTTCATTTTGTTTTAAGCCAATGATTTTAAGGATATTCTGTTAAACTGATGGTGGGATGGTGATACGAAGTTACAGAAATATACATTATACAATAGGAACATCTCCCAACATGGGAGATGCTCATCTGTATACCGTATAACTGCTCTAGGGGAAGCTGGTAGCCAATACAGGCTCTCACTTACAAATTAGAAGATTATGTTTTATCATGTAGAAAGCCAATTAACTTTGTATTAATTACATTTCTTAACATATGCACTAACCACCCCCCCCCCCCGCCCCCCATCCTTGGGGACCCATGTAGAGATAGAGAGGTGGGGGGAGGAGAGAACGCGCGCTGCAAAGAGGAGGTGGGGTTGCGAGGAAGGAATGGAGAGATGCGTCGGGGAATGACCAGGCCGGCCTGTAGATCTCTCCTCTCTGCCCTTTCCCCCCCCCCCCCCCCCTCGTTCCCACATTCTCCACCTCCCCCCACACCTCCCCCCTCCTCACCCCACAAAGACCACAATGTGAAACCCGAACCCTGGAATTAGCCCCCTCCTCGTCCCCGGCAGACAGCCCTGCCAGGGAGAGTGTGAGAGGAGAGGGGAGGCGACGTGGTCCCAGCCGTCAACCCGCAAATCGAGGAACCCTCCTACACACACGCACACACACACACATACACACACACACACACACCCACTGTCTGCCATTCAACACCTTCTCATAATGAGGGGAGAGGCGAACAATACATTCAGATGGTGTCCATTCTTAGGGGAGTTATATAATGACATTGAATCACTGAGCAAGCTGCATAGGAGGCTGGTGAGGGGGAGGGGGGGTGGGGGGGTGGGGGTGGGGGGGGAGGGGGGGGTGATCATGACTAGGTGGAGGAGCTCCAGATACAAGGTTAAGTGATGAAGCAGGAAGAGACTAGAGTTGGTGTCTATTCAGCATGTAGAGAGATATACAAAGAACGTATACGATTATGGACCTGAATACAGAACCTTCAGATACGCGCTGGATATACCCTTAGATTCGCCATTCAGCCCAGCCTTGAAATGTGCGCTTAGATCAACATTCAATATGAGGTTAAAAACGTTTTTGTTTAGTCAGTTCTACGACTGCTAAAGTGTGTGTGTATGTACTTTCGATGTTAACCTGAAGTGTGTGTTTGTCTGTATATGTATCATATATAACTTTTAAATTACAAATAAAGATGATATATGTTCATGTCACCCCATCTAGATTTTACTAAATAAAGTCAACCTGTTACTATATTGTTACTGTTATTGTTATTGTTAGTAGTTGGTGACGACGGGGGACGGGGCATTCTCATCCTTATTCGTATAAGAATAACTGATTTTAGAGTTTCTCATCCCTGGAACAGATTTCATGTTCCAACCGAGGGGGGCTGGCGCTGTCTTGGTGTCTAGGGCTGCATCAATGACGCCTTTTTGCTCTCCTAAATTGCTGCACTAGTCCACACTTGACCGGTGGGGATCTCATTCTAATAATACTGTAACTGTTAGCTGCTCCTGGCATTCTCTAATTCCCGTTCTCCACACCTCCCTCTGGTGTGGGGGGGTCTGAGCTGTCAACGTCTGCCTGGTCGTGGGTCGGTCAACGCTTGACCTGGTCGCCAGTGGACGTCGATCTGTGATAGTCTGCCAAAGCTGGATCTAGTCGACAATCTGAAACCAGTCTCCATGACGGACAACAGTGAGTTCCCGGTCCCTTTCCTCATCCCCCTGCCTGTGATGCTGCGCTGATCGCATCCCCAGCCCTGAGGCTATCACTGCTTAAACTGACGTTTACCAACTGACCCAAGTTGAACACTGGATTTAGGTGTTTCAACACCCATTGACACTTCCCTGCTGTATGACTATGTTAAGCCTGTGTTCTGCTCCTCTCTTTCACCAACCGTCTCTGGAGGAGGGGATCCCTCACTGAATTGCTCCTCCCAAGGTTTCTTCCATTTTTTCTCCTCTAGTGAGTTTTTCTGGGAGTTTTCCCTTGTCTTCCTTGAGGGTTTAGGTTGGTTGAGGGGCAGTTCGACGGCGTATGTGAAGCCCTCTGTGACATTGCTTGTAAAAAAGGGCTATACAAATAAATGTTTCATTGATTTGATTTGATTCAATGAGAAGTTGCAGCTGTTGAGGTTAGAAACATCCACCGGTCAAATACTTATTTGCCCTGTTAACAGGATCTGCATCCTCCTCTCCTGTCCTGAACGAAAACATACACATACCTCCACCCCCACTCGCCCCTGTACAGCATACTAATCATACAACACACCTCTGGTAAGGATGTGTGGCTGTCATGCTGAGAAAACTAACCATGACAAATCCTTCACTTGTTCTTCCTTGTTGAGTCAGCTGAGGAATGTGTAGAGTAGGAATGTACATACACCTCTGATTAGCTGGGCTTCCACAAACACCCGCAATACTGTGCTTTGGCCCCGGGATCTGATTCCAGCCAATCACTGAACACACGTTCTAGATACATTTCAACCCTCCTACCTCACCATCCCGCTGAGAGATACTATCACCTCCACCCCCTCCATAACAAACCGTCTGTTCCTCACACTTACACGCTCTCGTTTGCACATTTACAGGTTTTCCTCTACACCTGCTGACCTGGTTTTTGAACCTAATACACACACACAACACGACACACACGACACACACAGTTTGTCTCTGATGTTCGTTGTGGCCTAAGGACTGGTCGCAAGGTCATTTGCAGGCCCGCGGCGTCACACAAGAAAACTGGAAGAGCTGGTTCTGACCCTGGAGTCATGGTTGCTGTTCTGGCACACACGTGATGGAAAGAGGCGTGTAAGAGGAAAGGGAACAGAGGGGTCAGGGTCAAGGTATTTTAGACAGGTGAGATGTCCTTCATGTCGTAAAGGTAGCAGGACAAAAGCTCCAGGGCAGTTGAACTCTGACACGTACAAACTGAAACTGAGATGTGGTTGTGGAGAGGATGAGAACCCAGAAATCTTGTCAGTTACGGAAGGTTAGAAAGGTGGTAATAGGGAGGTGGTATTTGGAACACGTTCAGTGTTCTTTCTGAAAGGGCTTTGATACGGAATTTTGCATTTCTATCTGGAACCTTCTCTTGAAAGGGTTATTTTAGTCTCATCTCTTTGAGAGACAGATTTCTTTATACCATACTTAGATTGATACATCATCAACCTCTCTTCAACACAAATTTGTATAATTGCATTACTGGCTTCAGTTGGAAATCAGACGTTTTTATACTTTTCAGACGTTTTTATGCTTTTGCTACACGCTTCTTAAGGAGAAAGAATTGCTCCCCATTGTTTCACTAATGCAAAGAGACCAGCAGAAGAGATGTATGGTAGGAGTTTGAAGACCATCTTCCCCTGGGAACTAGTCCGCCTTTCAAGGGTCTTGAGCCAACTGCTCGGGGTGTCGGGGTCGTGTGATCAGAAGGGTCGCGGAAGGTGTATGAGAGTCGGCACGATAGGGGCGGGCCAGTGACCTTTGTTATTGAGTCTGGGCATAGTCCGGGCCTCAGCTACCATACGGAGATAATAGGAAGGCGGTAAATTGAGTTAAATAGGCACCATTGTATAGATCCGTGTCTCTATTATTCGTGTTTGTTTAGGTCTGGTCACCGCTTTCTTGTCTGTACTTGTTTGTGTAATCGGGCGTAATGTAGAGACCCTCTATAAGCGGGTTGAAGGGGTCTTGAGAATGTTCTTGACCACAAAGTGCAGACTATACCGCGCAAGACTTTAGATTTGATACAATAGGTTTTAATCATTGAGAATACAGAGCTCATAACCATGAATAGATGAATGAGGTTAAAACATATAAGTCTAGACCTTGACACATAGGCGTAGGATACTTCAGCCACGAATCCAGACGCAATAATACTAGGCTACAGCTACAGTAGCCTAATGAGCACTAACAGCCTAAATGAGGCTAACAGTACTACAACAGCAGCTAAAAGAAAAAGATCAAGGCTTTTGAGAAACTGCTAATATCTTCCAGTTATAAAGACTTTGTACCCCACACTGCTTATGTGCTTTGTCGTCTAACTCTGAGATAACAGACGTTCCTTTTCCTTCCACAGCCCTCAGCATGGACAGACTGCTCTCTAGTGGCGACTTTAAATACTTTCGGTTTGCTTGCATAAAAGCGCATACCTTCGATATAAGGTCTATTTTCTCAGGTGCGTGTAACTGTTCTTGTTGTTTCACACACACATGATTATCCCACTCGTTTTTCACACGCTAACCCTAACCTGCGGCAAGTTTTTATTGGCTACTTACTGATTTGATCAATAGATCTTGTCTAATGCAGAGAGACATATTTCACCTCACTGATGATGGTTTTCACTGACGATGCTAGGATCAAAGAAGGGACTTGGCACCGTGTCATTACCCCGACTCCAGCTCCCCGAACTCCCCAGGCGTTCTGCATACCTTCCCGGGCTGGTCTGTAGGTGGGGTGCGATCTGATGTTTCCCAATTGGGTCGGTTGGTGGGTGTGTTAACATATTTAAACAGGCTCTCCTCCATAGACCTTCACTTCTGATGAGCAAGACATTTGAAACTCAACCAACAATAGTTGTTGCAGTCGTTTTCTTTAAGAATTCCAGCTGACTTTTGATCAAGATGTCCTCACTGCAGGGTGAACTTGGGTCCATTGACAACCCGTTACGATTTCGTGACCAGGACTACGATGCACTACTGAAAGCATGCCTCAAGTCCCGTTCGCTGTTTTTCGACCCAACCTTTACCACTGACCAGAAATCCATCGGTATGCCCGTCGACCCTGACCCCAAAAATGCGATCAAGTGGTTGCGACCCAAGGTAGGGGCTCTCATTTTGTTATGTCACCCAGTATCATATATGATCATATCCTTTATATCTTTTCAAGGGTGGACTTGAATAGTTGTGTGGGAGTATACCGTTTATACCTGGGGTTGGAAACTGGCTGTTGTGCTTGAATGTCAAGAAAGAAGCTGAGTCAAGGAGCATCAATAAACCCGTACAGAGGCAAGGCCAGGATAGTATGAAAATAGATACTGCAGTGACTTCCACATATCCTATAGGCAGAGATTGCAGAGGTGCTAAAAACAGACATTTGCCTGACTTTTGCTCCTGTGTGTATGGTTAGAATGTGAGGGAACTGTTGAGAGAAGCAGGACCAAGAATGCCGGCGTTAATAAACTTGTGTGGGTAGAGTTGTCGTTTTGAACACATCCTGTCCCCATTATCTTTGCAGGAGATCAGTCCGAATGCTGTGTTTGTGGAGGGCAGCACAGACACCACTGATATTTGCCAAGGCCAGCTGGGTGAGTGCGTCAGTGTGAGAGAGAGTGTGGGAGTCAGGAGGCTGAGCGGTTAGGGAAGTGGGCTAGTAATCACAAGGTTGCTGGTTCGATCCCCGGCTCTGCCAAATGATGTGTGTCCTTGGGCAAGGCACTTCACCCTACTTGCCTCGCGGGGAATGTCCCTGTACTTACTGTAAGTCGCTCTGGATAAGAGCGTCTGCTAAATTACTAAATGTAAATGAGTGTGTGTGTGTGTGTGTGTGTGTGTGTGTGAGATGCAAACACATGTGTGTGGGGCCTTCTGCCCCCTCTCTCCTGCCTCCCTCGGGGTGAGGGGTATTAAAGGTGCCCTGGGGACATCCGTCTCTCCAGCTAGAAACAAGGATTTCAGTTGTCTGTGGCGCTGTTCAATCTGTTCTGTATTGGTGTTTGATGGTGAGAATGTTCTACTTGCTTGTTTGGGGGCGTTTTGCTCAACTGTGGGTCTGATCCTTGGAGGGTTGAGGGAGGGAAGGCGTAGTTTCAAAGTACCCCAAACAGCTGTTTTTAGTTGAACAAGAATGTGTGTGTTTTGTGTCTGTTAGTGTGTAACTTCTGAGTAAAACCCTTTTTCCAAGAACTGAATCTAGGTCCAGTCATGTCAAATAAAATCAGGTTTGTAGTTAAAATGCTGTGAAGTACTGCCAATGTTTTTGTGAAATATGTAAGAATGGCAGTCCATTCTATAAGGTCAGTGTGATACTGATAATATGAGATTCGAAAAGAAGCAGTTTGTTTCTATGTCCTCCCCAGGTAACTGCTGGCTCCTGGCTGCCTTGTCCTGTCTCACCATGCACCCCCAGCTCTTTGCCAAGGTGGTACCACCCAATCAGAGCCTGAATGAATCCTATGCTGGCATCTTCCATTTTAGGGTAAGGGTGATTAAGAGCAAAAAACATAATTTTGTGTACAAAATAGTTTTGAATAATAGGTTTATTATGTGGAGAGGTAGATGCACATAAGCAGACAGATTGTGAGAAATGTTCAAGATACATGCAAAGGGAATGGAAGTGTTCTGTGGTGTTTTGTGGTGTTTTGTGGTGTGTGTGGTGTTTTGTGGTGTGTGTGTGGGGTTTTGTGGTGTGTGTGTGGGGTTTTGTGGTGTGTGTGGTGTTTTGTGGTGTGTGTGGATGGGGAGGGGATGGTTGTAATAAGGCCCAGATAAATAACTGGTCTAGATGTACTGAGGTGTAATTACTCCCCCCCCCCCCCTCTCCCTCACTAACGAGGGAGGTACCTAATTACCCCCCCCCCCCTCTCCCTCACTAACGAGGGAGGTACCTAATTACCCCCCCCCCCCCCCCTCCCCACACACAGCTACTCAAACAGCTGGGACTCGTATATACGCCCACTCATGTAGTCACACAACCCACCACGCCTTCCCATAACCCCCTCACTGCCTCACCATAACACAGCCTCTTGGTAAACATCCTAATGGCTGTGCACACTTGCTTCTCTCTGCTACTGTGCGCATCACATTCTTTTCACACATGCAGACACACACCCTGTGCGCATCACATCCCTTTCACACATTTTCACCCCCCCGCCCGACGCCACTCTTTTGGCTTGTCATCTTTGCTTCTTCATCGATTGTTATCAGCGAGGACCCCTGCAGGGGACGCTGGTTCAAATCTGATCAGAACGTAATGTGGAAAATAGCGTTAACAATAACATCACAACAAAGGAATGACTGATGAGCTGCCATAAAAATGTATCGCCTGTTTTGCACATATTAACTCCCATGCTCGTTACTGTCTCAGGTTGCTGTGGTGTTTACTGTATGTTCAGCAGGTCACAGCATGTCCACTGATCGCTCTGAGGGAGAACAGCATACATAAGCACCAAGGCAGACAGATCAGAGATTAGAGACTTAATTAAACCATCATGATGTTGAGAGAAAACAAAAGCAGTCAAGAACAAAGTCTGGGGTGTTTTTAGATTGATCAAATGAAGAAAGATTTGTCGATTCGTTCGTGCTCATTGCCTAGTTTGTGCTAGTTCTTTGCTTTCGAAGGAAAGATTGGGGAGGGCCGGTTCAGTGAAGGGTAAGAAATTATTGAGGGTGGAGGTGAATGTGGTCCAGACATGTACTTCATACCTCAATGGCTCACTTCAATGAAAGACAAGGACACACAGAATGCAGGCCTGTCGCTACCTGCCCACTGCTGTGCACATGCACTCACAGGACAGTGCACAGCTACTTGTGAACAGCCACTAATGTCCAGTCCAGTGACAGGCTGGAGTCCCTGTCTCTCTCTCTCTCTCTCTCTCCCTCTCTCTCTCTCTCTCTCTCTCTCTCTCTCTCTCTCTCTCTCTCTCTCTCTCTCTCTCTCTCCCTCTCTCTCTCTCCCTGTCTCTCCCTCTCTCTCTCTCTCTCATCAGCGTCATTCCATCTCGACACTCCCTGTTCCCCTCCCTGGCTTCTGTCACCTCCTCATCCTCCTCTTCCCACCTCTTCGTCTCCTCCCTGTCTTCCTCAGTTCTGGCAGTATGGTGAGTGGGTGGAGGTGGTGGTGGATGACAAGCTGCCAGTGCGTGGAGACCGTCTGCTGTTTGGATACTCTTGCACCCGGGATGAGTTCTGGAGCGCCCTGCTGGAGAAGGCCTACGCCAAGTCAGTCTGCGGCATATGTGTCTGTGTGTGTAATGTCTGACATCACCCATCTTTGTAGGAATGTCTGAGGGTGTGTGTACATGCTGAGGCCCTCACACCGTGTCCCTTTCATGATGAACTGTCACCGTGTGTGTGTGTTTGTGTTGTGTGTGTTTGTGTGTGTGTGCAGACTGATTGGTTCCTACGCCAGTCTGAAGGGGGGTAACATCTCTGAGGGCATGGAGGACTTTACAGGGGGGATAGCCAGCTCCCTCCACACCTCCACCCGCACCCCCCCGGTGCTCTGGAGATCCCTGCACGGGGCCCTGGGGCGCGGCAGTCTGCTCAGCTGCTTCATACATGTGGGTACACACACACACACACAGGTACACACACACAGGTACACACACACACGCACACAGGTACACACACACACACACACACATGTACACACACACAGGTACACACACACACAGGTACACACAGCACACACCACACACAGGTACACACACACACAGGTACACATACACACCCAGGTACACACCACACACACACAGTACACATAGGTACACACACACACCCAGGTACACACACACACACACATAGGTACACACACACACACACACAGGTACGCACACACACACAGGTACACAAACACACCCAGGTACATGCACACGCTGAGGTACACGCACACATGCCCAGGCATACACACACACTGATACACACACACAGGCACACAAAATACAAAAACACACACCCAGGCACACACAAATCTGACGTAAGCAAAAGTGTACGTACAGGCAAAGTACACATGCACACCCACACATTGCTTACTACTTTGGGTCTTCCATCTACAGGCGAGCAACATGCGGGAGGTTGGCACGGTGACCACAGTGGGACTGGTGAAAGGCCATGCGTACGCCATCACAGACACAGACGTGGTGAGTAGCAGACCGGACCAGGCTGAGCTCCACTGCTAGACACAGCACCACCCCACCTCTGTGTGCGCTGACTGGGAGGGGGATTGGGAGGCACTGTGGCCATCTGTGTTGTGTTTGTGCTCCAGGTGAAGAAGAAGACAGCCGGTGATGTTCTCCTGCTGAGACTGAGAAATCCCTGGGGCTTCGTCGAGTACAGTGGGGCCTGGAGTGACAGGTGAGGAGATCTGTCTGGGTGTGTAGGTGGGTTGTGTGTGATCCTTTTTCAGTCATCTCTGGTGTGCGTGTGTCGATTGTTCCTTCAGTCATCTCTGGTGTGTGTGTGTGTGTGTGTGTCCTTGCAGATCTAAAGACTGGGATGATGTAGACCGTGAGGAGATAACCAGGCTTCAACTGAAGAAGACCGAGGATGGAGAATTCTGGTATGGAGAAATAGACACGGAGGCATTTAAACTGTAGGTTTCACACCGTACAGCGCCAGCCCAGTGTGTGATGTGTGTGATGTGTCTGTGTAATGTGTGTGATGTGTCTGTGTAATGTGTGTGTGTGATGTGTCTGTGTAGGTGTGTGTGATGTGTCTGTGTAATGTGTGTGTGTGTGATGTGTATGTGTGTGTGTGTGTGTGCATCAGGATCAGTACAGAGGATTTCAGTAAGCTGTTTGACACAGTGGAGCTGTGCAGCATGAACCCAGACTCTCTGGCTGAGGGGGATCCGCTCTCCGCTGCCTGGACCCTCAGCTCCCACAAAGGATCCTGGGTACCAGGAAGCACCGCAGGGGGCAGCCGCCGATTCCGCCGTGAGTGTGTGTTTGTGTGTATGTGCATGTCCATGTGTGTTTGTGTCTGTGGGTGTGGCTGTCGCACAGTGTCAACACAGGCAGTCTTTCATTACCATATATTTAGTTTGAGCAACTTTTATCTCAGCCCTCTAGCCTACTTAACGGTACTCTCTCTCTCTCCTCCTCTCTCTCTCTTTGTCTCTCTCCCCCTCTCTCTCTCCTTCTCTCTCTTTGTCTCTCTCCCCCTCTCTCTCTCCTTCTCTCTCTCTCTTTGTCTCTCTCCCCCTCTCTCTCTCCTTCTCTCTCTCTTTGTCTCTCCTTCCCTCTGTCCAGGATCGTTCTGTAAGAACCCCCAGTTCCAGCTGGTTCTCTCTGAGCAGGACAAGATGGACGACGAGGACGAGGAGGAGGAGGAGGAGGAGGACGCCGACGGCGAGGAGGACGAGGTTCCTGCGGAGCTGACTCCAGAGGAGAAGACGGCGGCGGAGAAGCTGAAGCAGAAGGGCAAGCACTGCACCGTGCTGCTGGAGCTCCTGCAGAAGGACAGGAGGCTGAATAACAACGTCAACTTCCTCTACATCTCCTTCCACGTGTACAGGGTGAGAGAGGGGAGGAGAGAGGGACACAGACAGGAGGAGGGAGGAGGGTGTCGATGACACACCCTTGAAGGAGGGAGGAGGGTGGAGCTGGTCGATGACACACCCTTGAAGGAGGGAGGAGGGTGGAGCTGGTCGATGACACACCCTTGAAGGAGGGAGGAGGGTGGAGCTGGTCGATGACACACCCTTGCTTCATTCTAAGTTGTTCTTCTCGTTGCAGGTTCCTCCTGAGGTGAGCGTCTTTCTGAGAACCGACTCAGTACCACTCAGTATCCACATCAGAACCATCTCAGTACCACTCAGTATCCACATCAGAACCATCTCAGTACTACTCAGTAGCCACATCAGATTTCTGACCCGCTCCCTGCCTCGCTGCTCCCTGCCTCCCTGCCCTCCTGCCTCCCTGCCTCCCTGCCTCCCTGCCCTCCTGCCTCCCTGCCTCCCTGCCCTCCTGCCCCCTGCCTCCCTGCCTCCCTGCCCTCCTGCTCCCTGCCTCCCTGCCTCCCTGCTCCCTGCCTCCCTGCTCCCTGTCCTGCTTAGATGGAGGGTCTGTGTCTGGACCAGAACTTCTTCTCCAGCCAGAAGCCTATTGCTCGTTCTGGGAAGTACCGGGCTCTCAGGTACCACCTACCCCAGTCTCAGAACCCTCTGTTGCTTCTGACAGGAACTGTCCTCATTCTGCTAGCTTCATTTCATAAACCACTGCTCAGTTATTAGTCATATTGTATGCTACAGTGGGATGTTGACAGCACATGTCAAGTATATTAAACCATAACAGTTGTGCTGTTACGTTACTGTTTGTGTGGTCTGGGCCTGTGTCAGGGGTGTGTGGAGGAGGGTGAAGCTGGACCCGGGTCACTACGTCATCGTAGCGTCCACCTACAGACCCAACCAGCCTGGGGAGTTCTTCCTTCGGATCTTCTCCAAGATAGGCAACACCCTGGGGTAGGTCTGGGGTGGGCTGGGGTGAGCCTGGGGTAGGCTGGGGTGACTCTGGGGTAGGTTGGGGTGAGCCTGGGGTGGGCTGGGGTGGGCCTGGGGTGGGCTGGGGTGAGCCTGGGGTGGGCTGGGGTGACCCTGGGGTGGGCTGGGGTGAGCCTGGGGTGGAGTAGTTTGTGGGGTGGGACCAGCACAATGTGCATCTAGATGTTGTGTTTTATTGTTGTGATATAGTCCTAGGTAGGTGTTCTAATGACAGAATAATGACAAGGCCATGTGTTCCAGGACCAATGACTTCACCTGCACTTCTGAGTTACTCATGGTGAGTCGAACCACACTGACTCCTTCCTACAAAACCCACCATTCACCAGGGTCCCTCAATTACAATTGTGTGTGTGTGTGTGTGTCCTTCTCTCAGGCTGATCCT
Source organism: Thaleichthys pacificus (assembly GCA_023658055.1). Taxonomy (NCBI): domain Eukaryota; kingdom Metazoa; phylum Chordata; class Actinopteri; order Osmeriformes; family Osmeridae; genus Thaleichthys; species Thaleichthys pacificus. The sequence goes on along the minus strand of CM042852.1, from coordinate 14,408,411 downwards.
GGCATTTTTAAACCTGTCTTGCCTGAGGATCGCAGGAGAGTGCACAAGACTTTTAAAGAGGTGGCTGGACCGGTGAGGATTCTCCTGGTTATCTCAATCTCAGAGCAACTGGCCTACAACATCAGTCCTGCATCTGTAGAGAAGGTCTTGTTTCTGTCGCCCATGACAGTAACACCCATTAACCCCCTCTGTGTCTTTACATGGCAGGACAACACACTGAACGCAAAGGAATTAATGGAACTGGTAAACTCAGGTAAAGAATACTGTTCATTTATGATTTATTTTATAGAGTGGTCATTCAGAATCAATGCATAAAATGTATAAAATACCACAATATGATAGTATTTGATTTCAATGCTGTAAAAAAAAAGAAGATATTTGTACACTGCAGTACCGGTGACGACCACTAGATGGGAGCAGGTAGGCGCAAGTTTCCTCTCCATGTTCCTCTACGCGGGGATTTGAGGTCATTTGTCTAGACAAGATCTCATGGTTTACACAGTACTGGTTACAGACTGGCTAAGTTTTATTTATATGAATAGATGTAACTATACATAAAAAAAATGGGCAAACTACGTTTAAGCGATAACTATAAGAAAGAGTTTGCAAACAAGTAAAAATGCTTCATGAGTTCATACTGTTTTCTCACTTGAAATCGCTATGAAGAGGTTTGAGTTTAATGCGTTCGATTTCAACCTCACAGCGGTTCTTTGTTTTTATGAATCATTAGTGCTGATAACTGATTTTGCAGTAACCTACACAATTGCCAAGGCCATTGAATCCCCTGTGTGCTCCCTCTCTCCCAGTTATGGAGAAGGACTACCAGCTCCCTCTGGAGACAAGCAGGCAGCTCATCTTTGGAGAAGATGTATCTTTTAGTTCAGCGACAGTCACAACTCACTAGATCTTGATCTCAGTTACTGTCAGTCCGAGTCTCTCTACTGTTCTCCCCCCCCCCACTTCCCCCCCCCCCCCACTTCTGTGTCTCCGTCTGCCTCTCTCTATCCCTCTCCACGATGAGGATCCCTAACCCTGTTACCAGACTGAAGGACGTGGGACTCTCACCAGTGAGCAGACAGAATCTCTGCTGTCTCTCCTTCGTGGTTTGCAGGTAGGAGTGTGTGTGTGTGTTTATGTCTCTCTCTCTCTCTCTCTCTCTCTCTGTAATGGAGTCTGTTTTTCCATTTTATCATCTAACCCTCCTTTCTCTTTCCCTCTTTCTCTATCTCTCTCTCTCTCTCTTTCCCTCTCTTTCCCTCTCTATCTCTCTCTCTCTCTCTCACCTTCTCAGTCCATCTTTTTCCAGTATGATGAGGACTCTTCAGGGACAATGAGCCCTTTTGAGCTCAATTTGGCCCTTGAGGCTGCTGGTGTGTATCTATACTTCATTAACCTAGATTTAGGTACCTTGCTCAAGGGCACAATGGTGGGGTTCTTTGAAGAACTGGTACCACTATTGATGGCAATTATCTCCTATCCCTATCCCTCCCCTCCCCCCCCGTCCCCTCCCCTCTCCCCCTCTCCTCTCCTATCTCTTTCCTCTCCTTTCCTCTCCTTCCCTCCCCTCCCCTCCTCTCCTCTCCTCTCCTCCCTCCTCTCCCCCTCTCCTCTCCTATCCCTTTCCTCTCCTTTCCTCTCCTTCCCTCCCTCCCTCCCCTCCCCTCCCTCCCTCCCTCCTCTCCTCTCCTCTCCTCTCCCCTCCCCTCCCCTCCTCTTCTCCCTCCTCTCCTCTCCTCAGGTGTCAGATGTGATGGCCTGGTCCTCCAGATGTTGTGGGAGAGGTTCGGTTCTGGGGATCTCCAGCTGCCTTTCTACGGCTTTGTGTCCTGCGTCACCAGGCTGCGCAAGCTGTTTGGTACACACACACCCAAACACACACCCACACACCCACACACACCCACAAACAACTCTCCCTCTGTGTCATTTTTTAATGAAGGTGTCATTGAATTAAGTTATTGTACCATCTTGTTCAGTGCATTTTGTTTCACCTTCCCAGCTCTGTATGAGTCAGAAAGCAGCCAAGAGGTGAAAGGCAGAGGGATCAACGCTGTGAGTCAACTCGTATTTTACCATGTTTGTATCTCAGATATGGCAACTTCCTCTTATCTACAATAGAACTTGATGTACAACTGCATGTCTGGAGGTTTGTTGAAGTTAGAAGATATGTTCTTTTGACCCCAAAAGTAACACTCAGTCCCTTCCTCCATCTGCTGCTTCACAGTGGCTGCTCCAGCTCCTGCCCCTGTGAACCCTCGCCAGGAAAACAGGGTCTCCATCAGGAAGCAGCAGGGGCTGTCTGGCTGGCTAGGACCAAAGCAACGTCATGGCTCCATCTACGCCATGGCTGTATCCACACACGCATACAGTCACACACACACACACACGCATACAGTCACACACACACACACACGCATACAGTTACACACACACACACACACACGCATACAGTCACACACACACACACACGCATACAGTCACACACACACACACACGCATACAGTCACACACACACACACACACACGCATACAGTCACACACACACACACACACACACACACGCATACAGTCACACACACACACGCATACATGCATGCGCACATGGGCACACTCTCGTTCCTGCACAGACACACAGCGCAAACACGCAGCGAAATGCACACCCTTACATAACACACACATACACACACACATAATAGCCCCTTGGCCCCTGTCACTATGCAATACCCGCAGCCTCAGCCTTTGTCACGCTAGCTGTTTCTCCTCAGAATCACTTCCTCCCAGGAGTCTGTGTTGACGAGGACCTCCCGGCTCGTTCGTTCGTGTGGTTCCTTTCTACGTTACCGGCTTCATTTTCACCTTATAACGGTGCCTTAAGAAAACATGTAGCTTTAACCTTTGTGCTTTGGTCCTGTTCTGTCTGGTTCTTCTCGTTATTTGTGTTTATCAGTATTTACATGAATAGCATTCTGACACCTGTAAATGACGTGTGTGTAACGAGAGAGGATTATAGTTCTTCTTCCTCCAATAAGGTGACTTTTTAATGTTGCACATGTGGCTTGTGTTGTGTAACACCATAAACGTAGCACCACATATCCAAAATAAAAATTGCAGCTGAAGATCTATTCCGAACCCAGAAATATCTGTATTCAAAAATATACTTCAGCCACCTCAGTGTACCCACATGTGCGCACACACACACACACACACACACGCAGTGAGCACGGCCCACCCTGGTGAGGGTGTGAGGGTGATGGCTCAGCAGCGCTGCACGCATCCTCTCTATTCTTATCACACTGACGCCACGTTACAGCGTCAACACGCACTCGCCCCCTGCTCTGCTACGTTCTCTTCCTCCCTCCCTCCCTCCATCCCTCCATCCTTCCATCCCTCCCTCCTGCTCTCTCTAGTAACTGTCTCAGGCTCCCAATCTGCCTCCTCCCTCTGTTACGCTGCTCTCGTAGTCGCACACACACACACACACTCGCTCGCATGCTCTTGTCCTTTCTCTCGGTGCTTCTATAAATAGATCCTTTGCTCACACACCGCTTCCTGCTCATCGTTAGGTGACTACACCCAGGTTGCCCTCGGCAACCGTACATCCACCTCAGGACGGAGGGTACGAGAGAGGTGTAGGAAAAGAGGGAGACGGATATGATAGATGTGTATCATCCTTTGCTAGACCTTTCTCAATATATCTTTGATTCTCAACTGACGTCCTTCCTCTCCTCTCTCTTTTCTACCCCTTCTGTGCGACATTCCCTACTCTCTTTTTACATCGTTTTGCCTCCATCCCTGTCTTTCAACATTACCCCTTCAATGTTTACTCCTTTACGGGAGCCTTTATTGGGTGTGATCAAGCCTTCGGCGAGCACAACCATTATTCTCTCACATCAGGGGCGTAGCCACGGGTACCCAGTTTGTTCTAAGGCCTACCCAAAAACGAAAATATTTCGAAAAAATTATGCACCAGCTGCACATCGCAAAGTAAATAAGTAAAAGAAACTTAAAAGATGCCTATCCATATTGTTCTAGGCCTACCCAAAAAGATTATTCTGGCTACGCCCCTGTCTCACATATATGTATATTTCTTTCTTTATTATTATTTATTTTCCCACCCCAAAGGATCCCTCAATATTTGGACTACATAGATAACGTTGGTGTCAAAAGGTTTGTCTTGTTAGCGATTGCGTTGCTTGTATTTTTATTTATGTTCCTTGCACGGTTTAGGAGCTTACAATGTTTTTGTGGCAAAAAGTGCTTTGTGTGGCACAAGGGAACTCAGTGCTAGCCTAACATCACAACGTCATCAGACGTTAGCAACGACGCATAGATACGACGTTCTAGTAAGACAGACAGCGATATCAGCGATCCCTCAGCATTAGTACCGTAGCTAAAAGTCTAGGAAAGTTGAGGCTACTTTTTGCTAGGTACCTACTTATTATCTTAATCTGCTAGACAAGTGGGTTTCCCCTTCGTTCTTTTGGTGAGCAGTCTCACGAACCCTACTGACCCAGCGTCATGGAGCCGACCAGATAAATAGTTATTTAGCACTAACGTTGCTACCTGCATATACCTAGCTTACAGCTGGCAGCTGTGTTCCGTTTTGCTCCTAGATTCAGACCTAGCCCCTGTAAATTGTAGAGCTAGCTAACTACTAGACTTGTTCAGTGTGGGAATCGCAGCAGCTGACCAGTCGAAGGGCATACACAAATACAGGAGCACACCCCACAATTTCCCCAGAAATTGTACCCTCTTTAGTTTCTTCTTCTAATCTCCCTCAATGTCATTCTCTGACATCAACCACGCACCCCAACCACCCCTCCTCCAACTGACCTCTCTGAGGTGTGGTGCCTTCTCAGGTATCGCTTTGACTTGTCCAACAGAGATCACAAGTCTCAAGGGACCTAATACAGGTATCCATGGGTGTGCCAAAGAGCCCCGTATAAATAAACACACCCACACCCAAGTGCCATCTGAACGGAGTGATATGTCTACAGGTATTACACAGCTCTGCGTCATCCACAGCAGAGGATTTGTATGTACACCAAATGTATACTTTAGTATTTCCCACTCTCTCTCTCGCCACCCATTTTCTGTCTCTATATGTCACACCTGTGATATGCATCCCCCCCCCTCTTCTCCTCTCCCCTCTCTCCTCTTCAGGCTACCTGTGGGAGGCTATGATGCTTTGACAGTCAGGCTTGGCATCTGTTACTAGAGGTGCTGGTATTTTTGTGCCATGGCGTCGGGGGTGGCTTTCCGGAATAGTGTTGCCTGGAGTTGTAGTGTAGTGTGGGGGAAGATGTCCAATGTATACAGCCTTGGAGACTGAAGTGTGTGTGTGTGTGGGGGGGGGGGGGGGGGGAATTGCGTAATTAAGCTGCCAAGCTATAAATTTAGCTCAGGCTCATTCACTCACGCATAACATTGATGAATGCAGTGTTATCTGAGTCGTCAGAGATGGGGCATTTAAAGATGCGTGTTTATGTGTGACGGCAAAGGGATGGCTTTGACGGGACAAGGTGACAGGAGGGATATTTCAAGATGCAGAGGAGTGGATTCACAATTTTGTTACGCCTCTTCGACTCTCTGTCCTCTGTCTGTCATCAGTGTTGTTATTTATCTGCCCAATGGTCACGTAGGGCAATAGCAGCTTGCAGTAGATTAGACTGTGATAGTTCCATGTGTGTCACAGTGACTAGTAAATGAAGCTACAATCAATGGGTAAATGTCAAGCGGACGTAACAGTGTGTTAGTCAAGGAACGGGTCATTGATTCCTCCACACACATTCCACGGAAGTAAAGTTCGGAGAAGATGATGTGTGCTCTCTTATGACCAACCCACAAAACTTTGAAGACACGTCACCAATGTTTTCATTTGACATTTGCTCTCTACCTATCTGTTTGTCTACCTATCTACCCATCCATCCATTTGTTAATGTCCCCTAACCAGCATTATTGGTCAGCTGATCAGGTATGTCAGGTCGAAGCAGGAAGTTGGGGCTGATCCAGGCAGAAAGGTAGCCTGCCACAAGCCCTTGAGTCGTGCACCTCTGCTTTGAAGTGAAGAAACAGACCTGTCACATCAGCTTAGCTATTCTAGGTCATATGTGTGCTGTAATGTGGCTTATATACCCGAATAAGCATTAGTTTGTTCAAGGGGAGTGTGGGGAGTAAAGGGATTTGGAACAGAGGGTGTGTGGGGGTGAGGAGGGGTGAGGAACAATGAGTGAAGGGGTGAGGAACAGAGGGTGTGTGGAGATAAGAAACAAGGAGTGTGGGGGTGAGGAGAGATAAGGAACAAAGTGTGGGGGTGAGGAGAGATAAGGAACAGAGTGGGGGTGAAGAGAGATAGGGAACAAGGAGTGTTGGGGTGAGGAAAGATGAGGAACAGAGTGTGGGGGTGAGGAGGGATAGGGAACAAGGAGTGTGGGGGTGAGGAGAGCTGAGGAACAGAGTGTAGGGGTGAGGAGAGCTGAGGAACAGAGTGTGGGGGTGAGGAGAGCTGAGGAACAGAGGGTGATGAGCAGAGGGAGTGTGTGGGTGGTACAGGACGGTGACGCCACGGCTCAGGTGAGAGGAGCGAGGGACACGTGCAGGACTCACCCTCCTGCTGTGGACAGAGACCTCACGCTACCCCGCTCTCTCTGCCTGCCCCACTTTCTCTCATTTAATCTCCCTCGCCCATCTTCTCCCTACTTTCTCTCCCACTCACTCCCTTTCTTATCTCAAACTGGTCCGTGAAAAATCGTGCAGCCCCTTACATAAGTAGAAAGAGTATGGGGAGATGGAGGGTGAGAGGATTGTTGAAACAAAAACAGCCAGAAAAAAGAGATAGGGTGAGTGGGGGGAATAATGAACTTGGCATTCTCAAACATCTCTCTCCCCCTCTCTCCCTTCTCTCTCTTTCTCCCCCTCACACTCCCTGACAATATACCTTCCTGTCTGGCAGTTGGCCTGTTAAAAGTCGGCTAGGCTCGACGCACTGCCTGAGTCATGATGAACGGCAGAGTACTAAAAGCCACCGACAGCATTTAAAACGTAGGCAACTAACTACCCTGTGTATGATACAATAGGACAATTCATACTCATTTTTGCCCTTTATTTGGAAGGCTAGGATTCACTAGGATTCAAGCAGAAACAAAGAAGTCTACAGAAATCACAAAAAGGATGCGGTCAGCTATTGAAGACAGAGATGTATTGCATGTATTGCTATAGGGTTATGGCTCTGTGAAAATTCATAGATTTTGCTAATGACATCAATTTGTGCTCTCAGTCGAATAATTTTGTTAAGGTTGTAGCCAGTAAACACATACTAAAAGAAATAAAGACAGTGACTAGTGTTGCCAGACAGTAGACTACCAGTTACACTAGTAGAAGCAAAGGCACACACAAATCATCCTGTTATAAAAAAGGATAAAACCACAACCCAGTAATATCTTCAGGGATATTGAGAAAAATGTCAAACTCCTCCAGTGCAGAAGCTGGGAAGCTGCCGTCATTGAGAACTGACGTGAAAGGTCAAACCAGAGTTCCTCTGGTTTGTCTGTTAACCACAGACACACACACACACACAGCCTCACAGAACGCTCCCCTCCAGGTTCCCCCGCCAGCCCCGCCACAGGCTTCCACCTCGTGTCTGAACACTCAGACCACAGAGACGTTGAACGGGCAGGAGGAGGAACTAGGCACTTTATTTAGAGCAATAAGCTCTGCAACAATAAAGATTGTCTTTGCCACCATCTTGTTTGTTGTCCAAGTTCAACACAATACACACATCTGAAGGCGAGGATAGACAAATAGAGAAAAACTTTCGCTGCGATGAAAGTGTTTCCTGAGACAGTGTGGAAAAAACCACTCCCCTTGTTGAAGAGAAACGAGCGAGTAAAAGGTATGACTATTTGAATAATTCTCACTTACAACACACTTCTTATATTTATATAAGCAGCAGTTAGACATTTGTCCAAATAAGAAGTTGAGGAGTTTTAAGTAAAGAAGAAAGGCGAAATCAGTGGGTTAAGAGGTTTGATGGTTCTTCAAAGTTCAAAGTACTCCAATAGTTCATGTTATACATTTTTTATTTATTTCAGTTAATGCAAAACAGACAAGTGATGTTTGCTTAGGCAGGCAGAATAGGGCTTCCATTCTGCCAAAGGAGAAATACTGGATCGACAAGACCAGTAAGGAGGGAAATATTACAGGGGCAGACACTATCCCTTACTTTACAGACTACTTGACTGACTTTTTCTCTAATCACGGGGAAGGTAATGTTTCATGTGCTGGGTGGGAAGCAATTTAGGTCAAATTTCTCTCAGCAAAGTGGGGAAAGCCTGTGAGGGCTGTGTAATGTTGTTAGGGTAAGCAGTCAGAAGGAGTGTAAACAACACCAGGCTGAAGCAGGACGGGCCTAACCGTTGCCTGGTAACCAATATTTTGGGCAGGAAGACAAGGCACCCGTCCCGCCCCTGAAGGAAACAGGGGCCGGCCTCATGATCTTGGTGCAATAGTCGCTTCCCGAAAATACACTAAGAGACGGGACAGACAAAATAAAGCACTCGTGGACATAAGTTAATATTTGCTGCCTTTGCACAAGATGCACAGATGACACATTTATTGTGCAGAGACATTTCAAATCCAGACAGTGGAGAAGACCAACACTAGCTATATGTTTTGGTTATTATTTACGCTACTATCACGACCATGTTTAGACACACAAGCACAGCAAAGGTTGAGGAAGTTAAATAAGTGAGTGGCACGTTTAGTAGCTATTGTCAAATGTAAGGCCTTTTTCTGCAGGGCGTACTGTAGTCAAGGATGTATGTGAAAGCACGGCTTATTTGTCCAAACAAACCAAGCCAACAGGCAAATGAGAAAGTCATGTGGTTTCCAGGGTGGCTGTCGCAATGGGTGATCTTGTGAAAACCATCCCGGATATGATGCTAAGGTAGCTGTGTTGACTTACAGGCAGATTTAACGTAATGCAATTTACACTTAGTGCCACTAAGTTTCTTAGTTGGTCACCTGAGGATAGGCTAGTTATATGAAGATGTGTTGTGTGTTCTCTGCAAGTAGTCTAGATGTTTGTGGCAAATGTTATCTGTAACGATATACCATTCATTTCGCACGTGCTTAGTAAATGTATATTATTGTGCAAATCTAGCAGTATACTGGAGTGCATTTATAATTTGTATTCTTATCAACAATGCAATACATTTTCGTGTGCACTCGCTAATTGTTTTCGCCAAATAGTAGCATACGTTTCGCACAATAATAGTAAACTGAACTTAACTTGATATAACGTTAGCTAGACCTACCTGCTACAGTATCTAGGCTAGTTTTATGGCTCGTAGTAGTAGTAGCAGTAGTAGTAGTCTAGCTATCTAGCCAGCTTGCTAGTTTAAAGCGTCTAGATAGAAAACTAGTCTATACCTAACTTCTTGTGTTTAAAAAACGAGCTACCTACACTACGCTTACAATTATAAACTTGCGTAATCATGATTTTTTTTAATGCGTTATATTTGGAGCAACATTGTTCTCCTTCTAAAAAGGAATCCAAACAATTTCTCTTATGGCCAACCACTCGCTATTCTTTCTGTTTTGTTGATACTGCTTTGCCATGTCACTCAAAACTAGTTGCCATGGAGCCCAGTTGCTATGCAACAAAAACAAAAAAAGACCAACTTTGTACGTCCTTACGTCAGAGATAAAACGGCGTATCCAAGGCAACTAAACGCTGTATACACATGCAGCAGACTCGTGGCGAGGAGAGGTAGCACATGGTCCCACTTACTGTAGATGAATTTTTATGTTCAGTACTCTAATCATTGTTTAGTCGAGCAAAACGTTTTAAGATTGCCGCACAAAGTACACAGAAGAAGTATAGAATGGGCGGTGTTGGGGATAACTGTGCTTGTGAATGTCAGTATTTCACAGTTTGTAGCTAAATGATCGTTTACTGCAATATTTCCATGTCTGACTTCGATTGTGCGTATGATCGAATATTAAGCATACGTAGTCAAAGTTAATGCATCCACCATACCAGTGTTTATCTGTTGTATAAAACCCTACGCGTGTGGGATCCAGTAAATGACATTTTAAAAAACATAGGCTACTCTTGGATGTCCGGATTACTCATCTCGATTGAGCACAACAGAAGTTGCAGACAGTTCCGTCTATCCTCGTTGGTGACGTTGTAGCGCTGACTAATTGTTGTTAGACATCAGTGTACCCGCCCCATGACATTTTGCAACATCTCAAATAACTTTAATTCATGATTCCACCATACCATTTCCCCGCATATTATCTGTCTTTAGCCCCCTCACCACCCCTCTGCCAATTAGCCTAGGCAACGTAGAGGTTGGCTATTTCATGAATCATTTTTCTGTTCGAATTCGAAAGGATAATGTTTGCAGTGACAGCAGAACTGCGACGAATTCCGTCATTGCTGCCCACTGTCCATGTTGGAATGCTGCTTCTCAAGCTGTTTACATATTTTCTGGTAAACGTTTTGGAGGGGGTAGAATAAAGAATAGAAAGTGACAACAGAATCATTGACCAGCAACGCCCTCTAAGATTTGCACATCATATTGATGAAAAACACTCATGCTGCCGTGTTCTGACAGAGTTCAGTATTGGGCAAACACATGAACTGAATAGGCCTTAGGCTATGGTATTTAAAATATTCAATACACATCTAACCATTACATGGTCAAATAAAACTCCAGCATCACTGGGCTGACAAATAAATCAAAGATAGGCTACGTAACATTAAGGCCAGCCTACAAACTGTTTACATACCGTGACTTCCAAACGTTCCTAAAGTGGGCTTGCACGAACTGCATCTCAGCAAAAGGGAACTCAATAGGGCGTGTCCGTGAGAAAGTTTACTGAGGAGGATTTCCTCTCCCTCTTTGACGGGATTCCGTCCTCAAGAGAGTATCTGCCAGACAGCCATTCCTGAAGAATTATACAAAGGACATGGAATGCCCTAAAATAGCCATCCAGTCACACTTTGACTCCTTGTCTTGAACAAATATCTAAGTTTTCATTCCCTTTAATGTATTACGAATAGTTCAGTACATTAGAAATATAAATAGGCCTACAGATTGGGACCGTCCGGTGAGAGTTTTGTGATTGGTGTTCTGTCAGTCTATAATTTATTAATTTACTTTAAATTCTCAATGTAGATTATTTAACAGAAATATCCAGTGTTTGATAGTAAAATGTATTATTAACCGTCCCCGAGTATAGAACAATTTATGTGGGAGAGGTAAGGGAATCCCTCCATCGTCATCACCAAGGCTACAGTACTAAACAAAAACACCGCTCCATATATGGGCACCTACGTCAGCGGAACCCCAAGGCGGGACTTAATAGCGCGTCTCATTCATAAGACAAGATTCGCTATTCTACAGTGAGAAACTATAACATTGCCAGGTTTACAAACAGCGGACTTGTTTCGGACATGGATATATGATCGTAAATTTGACAAACGGATAAAGCGTTAGCTTTGCGGATATAACGTTGGACCAATGAGTTTGTAACAATCTGGAACGTAAGAATACTTTCCCTCAGAAGGGAACTGGACTGCCTTAATGCAACTTTTTTGGAAAGAGACCAAGAGCATCTTTTCGGAGCACAACAAGAAATCTAATAACGGTAAACACATTTTCTTCGTGTGTATGCGTATTTAATGCATAGTTAGGACACATATGCTAAACCGCTGACATGAAAAACGTACAGACGTAATACATTTGAAATGCTTTCCCAACTAGACCCTTGCAATGCCTTGCATGCGTTAGGTAGAGTATAGATCCAGTTTCAACGACGAACAGCAAACTTTCAACTGCCTCTCCACTTTTCATTGCCTCCCGCACGTGAACTACCAATACAGGTGACACCACGCTTTTTCCGGGAACTGTAGGTTTCTCGGTCTCTCTCGGCCCCGTTGGGGAGATGTACCAAGGGTTTCCAGGTGACCTTGATACCGGTTCCCCTGGAAGTTCGTCTCCATCTATTGAGTCTCAGTACCTTTCATCAGTGGACTCCTTCGGGAGCCCGCCGACCACCAGTGCCCCACAGGTGAGTCTCACGTGAGCACTGAGAAAACAGCGACAGCTATCCACATCATCCAACCGCATTTAGCCTCTGCATAGTTTGAACTCATACGTAGATTTGACATAAAACGATACTGTATTTTAAGGGGATAATACACATACTGCATATCAGGTTGCATGTTAACGTAATACAGCGACGTGTCGTTTTCTGTTGATTAACACATTAGAGTGCAGTGATATGCTATTGCATGTATAGTTTGTATTGCAAAGTGTATTTTGTCTTTCAAGAAACATACAATATATGCAAAAGTATTATGAAACATCGTTGTCTAGAAAGGGAAGCCCGGTCTTGATAACCTCCTCATGTCTCATGAATTATACGAACGATGTTTTGCCAGTGAATGCCACATTTCTGCCGTCCTTGAATGTTCCAGTGGATACTAGAATTAAATTGTAGTAAGGCTTGCCGGCCGGCACACTCTGACTCAGAAAGGTAGCAACGTGGTAGGTTTACAGCACGCCGCGCAACGGATGACAAAGCTTTGGAACTCTCCTACGTACGCACACAAAGCTCCGCCTTTCCTCGCTTTTCTCCACGCTCGCTCTTCTCAGGCCTCGGCGTGACGTAAATGCGTTCTATTTTGGAGTGTTACGTCGCGTTGCTAAGGGGAACACCGGGGGTGTGACGGGGGAGGAGGAAGGAGGAGGGTGAACCCATTCGAGAGTGTTGATTGGTTTAGCTGGATGTTTCAAAGCTACATGTCCTCCTGCCTTTGATATAAATATTAATGAAACTCCGAACTCGCCGTGGCATCACTCCCCGCCTCAATTCTAATTAAAGAAGAAACCGGAGACAGACTTGAGTTCCTACATCTATTTTGTTCCACTAAAACGTGGGGTGCAGTTATTTATAGTCACCTGTTGTGTAGCATTGCTGGATATAATAGCTCTCACTTTATGTCCCTTTATCCATTAATCCAATTGTAAATGCTATTGATTAGGAAACGCATATGGTTTCCATAATGTATCCTTTTTATACTTCTAGAGAATGTTTGCAGGCAACCTGAAACGAGAGTAGACTGCCACCATTAAGTTTGTGTCTTGAAATTAGTTGTGTTGATATTTTTCAATATATTTATTATTATTTCTCATGATAAAATTACTTTTCAGACATGATAAAATGACCTATCCCACACCATTACACAGTTATGGTGTAGAGGAAGCAGCCCTCAGTCTGTAGTGTCTCTGTTAGTTTGTGAAACAGGTTGTCAACCACCGTCTCTCTATGTTCCAGGATTGCGTGTCCACTGGAGGCGGTGTTGGGGGAGTGGGCAGTGGGCCCGGGGGCAACATTGGAGGGGTGGAGATGCCTGGCTCCTTTGTGCCCACAGTCACAGCCATCACCACCAGCCAGGACCTGCAGTGGATGGTGCAGCCAACGCTCATCTCTTCCCAGGCCTCTGGGCAGAGTGGTACAGGGACCTCCACCATGACCCAGCCTGGGTCCCTGGTCGACCCCTATGACCTACCTGGAACCAGCTACTCAGTGGGTTCTGGGTTCACTCCCCCTAGGTGTGTCACCCCGGGGTCAGCCCCGGGCCCCGTCCGCCAGTCTAGGACCCGCAGCCGGCGCACAAGGGAAGAGTCTGTGAGTGACGATGGAGATGTTGGTGTGTTTGTAAGTGTGTGTCCAAGTGCGTCTCTCTTTGTGTGCGTTTGTTAATCAACATATTTTTTACCACACATGCTGCAATAGCTCTACATCTAGCATATTTCTCCTACATCCAGTATGACATGACACACATAAACATGAAATAATCACTGTATACATTTGGCCACCTTGAGCCAGTTGACTTCCATTACAAGTGCAATATAAGATGACTTATCTGAACCACATGTTTCACCTTCACCCCAGCTGACACCTGAGGAGGAGGAGAAGAGGCGGGTCCGCCGTGAGAGGAACAAGCTAGCTGCTGCCAAGTGTCGGAACCGACGGCGTGAACTCACCGACAGACTGCAGTCGGTGAGCTTGGCCGTCGTAGAGCTGTCAGACTGACTAATTATGATGATTATACAGTATAATGTTTCACCACCACATAGTATGCTTGCTGGTTAATAATGACTAGGTGTGAGCAGTAGTAACATGGTGTTATTTAAGGCAAACCGTAGTTGTTCTCATGGTGATTATAGTTTTTTGCGATAACCTGCTGTAATTACTGTTTAATCAAACAGTCTTTTTGTAAGGATCGATCTCTACTATTTCTGGCGAGACAAAGATACATCCACCACTCACAATTAGAACACGTGAACACGTGTATGTATGTCACCATGCCGCCCTCACACTCACCCCCTCTCCCCCCCTCCCCCCGCCCCCCTCTCCCCCCCCTCATTTATTCTCTCAGGAGACCGACATTCTCGAAGAGGAGAAAGCAGAACTGGAGGCAGAGATCTCAGAGTTGCACAAGGAGAAAGAGCGCTTGGAGTTTGTCCTGGTGGCCCACCAGCCCGGCTGTAAGATCCCCTACCAGGAGCAGCAGGCCCCTGCCCCTCAGCTCCCCCCGGCCCCATCCCAGCTCCCTCCCCAGGCTCTACAGCCAGTCTCCATCCTGGGCTTGACTGTGAAGGAGGACACTTTCTACCTGCCTCCAGCCTACTCCTCGCACCCTTCCTCCTCGCAGCCTCAGCAGCAAGTTCAGCCTCAGCAGCAAGTTCAGCCTCAGCTCCAGCAGCATGGGATGATGCAGGAGGTAGCCTTTTCTAGTTCTTTCTATGGCTCGAGCGAGCCGGCGCCGGGCGGGCCGTGCCTGGTGGCCGGTGACGGTGGTGGTAACCGTGGTGGTGCGGCCGCCGGCAGCTACAACCACTCATACACATCCTCATTTGTGTTCACCTACCCAGAGGGAGCCTGCGGGGTCAGCGCTAACCAGAGGAACAGCAGCAGCGAGCAGTCATCCGATTCTCTGAACTCGCCTTCGCTGCTGGCGCTCTGACTGACCGACACAGACATGCACACACCAGACACGCAAACCTCTACCAGAGGTTGAGGCAGAACATTTGACAAACACCTTCTTGTCCGTCAGAATGCAAAAAAGTCTCTCACAGAACATTGAATTGGCCTACGCATACGTGTTGAGACACACAGACAAGACTTGAAATCAGACCCGTGTCAACCATTTTGAATTAAGAGCATCCATATTGACTTGTGGTTCTTATGAAGTCCCAACTATATATTGCCGAATACAAATTTTAAGTGAATTCAAATTGAGTCACAAAGCCTGGGCTCTGAATGGTCAGTCGATTGATAAAAAAATCCTCTGACTGAATACCCAGATTCATTCACAATGAATATTTTAACGTCTTTTAATGTACGTGTACAGTACATACAGTAAATGGTCACGCTCACCCCGTTATCTCACAAGCAGATTTATCCTCCCCTCGTTCCCTCTGTTGGTCATCCCTCCCTCACTGCCCCTGCTCTCATCTTTCCCATCCTTCTCTTCATGCTGATTGTGATTGTGCAAGCTGAATAAGAGAAGAAGAAACTCTTGGTTTAGGGTCTTTTTTAGGGGTCTGTTGCTCACCCCTCCCTCCTCATCCCCTCGGCTCCTCCCGCTTCTTCATTGGCTGGGACTTGGAAAGTAGAGCCTGCTCTGTGCAGACCGGGCAATCTCGCTCAAGTCTCTCTCTTTTTCCTGACTTCTCGTGCCAACTCCTCGTCCATCTCCCCATCTCTGTTTCTCTCCTCTTTTTTTTGTGTCCCTCTCTCTGAAGTCTTCGACCCCTGAGAGCCCGAGGACACCCACCAGCCCCTGGGACCTTGACTGAGTGCCAGCCCACCTCACACGCCCCCTCGTCCCCCCCCCCGTCCCCCCCCCCTACAAACGGACGCACCCCCCTACAGAGGAGCCTTGAAGTGTCTCACTGAAAGCAGATCTTTAAAACGAAACCAAGAAGGAACGTCCATCACGCACACATGCACCTACAAATGTTTGGAGAAAATGATAAACGAAACTAAAGACCACAAATTCAGGGCAGATGCCACTCTGTTTCTTTCTCTTCCTGAGCCATTGATGTTAAAAAAAAGTTGGTGGTGAGAGGGAACCTGTAATGTGATGGTGAGTTGAGAATGGAACCAGTGAGGGAGGGAGTAAAGAGGAGTGTCTAACTCTCTGCAGAGAGAGTGGAGAATTCCCTTTTTGGGGCCTGACCATGGAGCTCTGAACATTAGACCAAGCAAAAAAAGAAATCCTGCTCTTGCCAACTGTGTGGATGGGACACCTCTTACTCTTAGCCTGTGTGATACCGATCTCCCAACCGCCAAGCCTCATTGCCCCAGGACCACCCCCATAATCACAACATCGCTTGTAAGTCTATCGATGTCCAGTTACAGCTTGAACAATGTTATAAACACTTCTGTTATCACAAAGTATTTTCCGTTGTTGTTTGGTTATATGTAAAGTGTAAGTGTTACCTTTGACAGCTAAAACAAGAAAACCTTGTTGGATTGAAGAAAAAAAAAAAACTTAAGAGAGGTGAATGTTGGTTTGACCAAGAGCCTTTTTCTTTCAGACCGACAGATCGGTCTGTTAGCTCTGTAGATCATAAGATGTGAACCTAGGTGTTAATCTGAAACAGAGAAACATGTTAGGGATGTTCATGCTGCCTCTAAGCGTTGGGTCAGGTGGTCTCTTGTGCTCTTCCTAGTATCCTCCCCTTAAAGGACTAGAGGTCTGGGGGGCACGTTTATTGTGAGTGTGTCAACTCAAGGCCATCTGGCCCATTTCTTTCTTTCTTTATCGAGGTTAATATAATGAAAGTGAGCACAATACAAATGATTTGGAAGACAAGATACAATATGAGATGATGTATTAAGGATGTGTGTTCTCCATTTGCCTGTGAATTTGTTTTAAAATTTGTTTTTCAGAGTGTAATTTGTAATATTGTTTTGGTTACTGCTTTGTCCTCAACTCTTACCCGTACTGTTGTTGCCAAACAAATGTTCATTTATTTGTATTTTTTATATAGGGAATAGCTCACTGTAACTGTTACTATTGTTATTGCAGTGTAACTAAAATTGTATTATTTTATGTTTTATCTTCTGGTTTGGCAACTTCAGAGGCATGTTGTGCACTATGAAAAATACTTATGTGTCAAAATACATAAAAGCCTATATGCATATATACATTATATAAAGAAAGCGTATGTATAGGCTATGTGTATGTACCATGATTGTAAAGTATGAATGTCTGCAAAATATAAATGGGATATTTTTGACAATGAAGAATACGAGGTGAGCTTGTTGACGTTTTAAAATTGATATTTTTCTAAAAGAACCATTAACTATAATAAAATACTCCGGCTTTCCCTAAACATGAAGCGCAATCTCATCGCCTGTGCTCATGTGTATTTATATGTTTTATATATAAAGCACATTATCCAGGAATATATCCAACACATTCTTTG
Source organism: Thaleichthys pacificus (assembly GCA_023658055.1). Taxonomy (NCBI): domain Eukaryota; kingdom Metazoa; phylum Chordata; class Actinopteri; order Osmeriformes; family Osmeridae; genus Thaleichthys; species Thaleichthys pacificus. The sequence goes on along the minus strand of CM042852.1, from coordinate 14,390,895 downwards.
TAATGCCGGACGTTTGTATGATGAAATCAATGATGTGGTGCTGTTGCCTTTGCTTTTTACAATGGCCTGTTTTTTGTTTTCCTTTCTTGTGAGGTCTGTCCCAGAGTAACTTCCTCCAATGATTTCGTAAATACTCATCAGAGCCAACGTGAGGAATGTGGTATGACGTGATAAATGGATATTAAAGTATCAAGGATTTGAAATGCATAAATTCAATGTTAATTTGAGATTAGTTTTATTTCGCAGTTCACTCATCAAAGTGGTGTTTGAATAGAACAGAAGGTGTAGGCTATAGATTAAAACTTTTGATTTTGAATAAAACACTCTTAACATTAAGAATATACATGTATATATTTTTATAAATGTATAAGATTTGGATAATGAATTAAAGTTGTATGCACAAATCTAAAGAACAAAGTCAAATGAAATGCAGTTCTCTGTCAGCCAAACTAGGGACAGACCTCATCTGATCTTGTACTTGTTTTAATTTGTTTGCTTGAAAAAGCATAATTGACATGTTGATATATATATTTAGTGGTTTACACTTAAGTACTGAAGCATAGAGAAATGGTCACGTACAGATGAGTTTTGTGGTGCTATTAAAAGGATATTTCTTATGGCGTTTTCACAAAGTATATGGTATCAGCATTGGGGCCATGTCAATGGGACAGATTCTGCCTGAACAAGTCTGTTAGTTTCAAGAGTTAGACAACAGCAATTACGTTTCTTCTCTGTTTGGGGGTATGGATTGTTTTCCAAAAATCATGTATGTCATGTAGAAAGAGTCCTGATATCTGGAACATCAACTTAGCACTCTGGAAGTCTCAGAGAAGTTGTTAGCATCCTACACTGAGATGCAGAAACAGTTTTAGACTGAATAGGACTCAGACAGACACGAACAGCGAGGATGGCAGAGGGAGAGAATATGAATATTGACCAAGTGACCCTAATTCTGATGCTTTAATACAATTAATAATTGACTCATGGCTTGTTCAAATGACAAACAAATGTGTGACTAAACAGAACACAGTGTGTGTCAAGTAGGTCTGACGTGTTGGTCTGTTCTCTATCAAAATAGAGAACAGACTCTTGATTTTGAAGTATAGTGAAGATATGAAATGCAATACAGATATCCTCTTGGATATACAGTACATGTAGCAGATCATCTGAAGAGCTGGCTCATGCCCAGGCTGAATCTCTCAGCACGACTTTACAGAAACTCTGGATGTTTCCAGTGTGATCATGTGTTTTGCTTACTGAGATCCATTTACATGATCACAGCCAAATTATTTGGAGAACTTCAGATGCACTTATTCTATGTGTACTTTCATGGTTTGTGACATGTAGCTGTTGTGTGGTGACACTTTTGTCTAACAAAGAGCACCAATGATCTCTAATCCTAATGCCTTTCATAAAAAACTATGTGTGTGACAGTAAACCTGTTTATGTAACGAAAAGTTGCACTTTTGTGAGATTTCAAAGTAGAAATCATTTATTAACATGGATTTATACTTCTGTCGAGACATTCTAAGTTTATAAAGGTCAAGGAGACGGTGTGGCAAGAGAATAGCCTACAGTTTAAAACACCATGTAAAATCCTATAGGTTTCAACTCAAATTAGGTAATGAAGTTGTTTTGTTAACTTATGCCTTTGGTCAGTGCTTATGTGTGGATACTGTAATTGGTTTACTGTTTTATATATTTCTTCTCGTTCATCAGTTTCTGATTGATTGATTTTCTATCCAACTTGAAACATGATAGGTGGCTGTTTTTTCTGGACCAGATGAACCAATGACGTGTCCTACAAGCCACGTTGCTTTACCCTGTTCCTCTATTTTTTCAACTTCTCGACCAGATTAAACAACAATATCTTGTCATTTCGCTGCTTCGGTCGAAATCTTCCTTTCGTTTCTCTGTTTGATTTGATAGCGGGGGGTTTCGTCTCTGTAGATTTACTGTGTGTAAAGGCTCAGAGGGCAAGCCTTCCCTTCTGAAACAGTCAACTAATTTACAATTTATTGAAGAGAACATGCACTCATTAAACAGCAGCAATTCGTGAACATTGTGATAGTGTGTTTGTGTTTATGCATTATTCTGACGGACCCTATACTTGTGTATACTAGAATATGGGTTCTCCATTTCAATTGATGGCTTTGAAAAAATATCAGTTTGGCTTGTGCTGCACTCTAGCGGCCAACTCCACGTCCCGATTGTTGGCAGGGCTTCCGGTAGAGCCGGATGCAGCTGTCAGTAAACATGGCGTCCGTTACAACAGGTCAGTGATTTGGTAGCCCTGATAGCGTGTAAAGTTGCCTTGATTTGGCATTGTTTATCACGATTTATTTTATTACTCATATTTATATACGCATATTCAGGATTCTTGTTTAATGTGTATCCATGCTCAATGGTTTTCAGGCGAAAAATGATAACCGTGTTAGCAGCCAGCGGCTTTTTTCCTCCTACTAGGAAGCCAGCTAGCATACTAGCGTAGCTAGCTGGCTTGCTAACTGTAGCTTTACGATGGACTAGATTCATCTTTCAAAACAATACTAGTAGAAATAGTACTTTGGGCGAATTGCAACAATAGTGCAAATTTATGTTTTGGGAGGATAACATAGTTATGCTAGGTAGCTACATTTATGTTGGCGAGGCAGCTACTGGAACATGTTGCTAGGAGGTTAGCATCTCTCAAACAAAATGAATGAACGTGCACCGCCACACCATGAATGACTCTCAATTAAAGTATGATGGAACTTTAGCAAATCTATGACTCAGCTTGGTGGGTGGACGTTCGGGGTTAACGAACAATTAGTCCTATTTACGACGATCTCGTCAACTTTGATGGTCTAGTCAACATTAAAACAACCCACCAGCCGAAGTTAATTGTTCGGGCTGTCGCTCTCAACCGCCCGTGGAATTTCACTCCTCCAGTAAGACTTTCCATCATGGTTTTATAAATATCCCACCCAGCTGGCCGAGTAAAGCATCTGTTGTCTGCCTTCCGCGTGCTGTCTCTGAGGAATAAGACCATAAGACAGCCTGCCATTTTCCTCTGGGCTATGGATCATTGTATCTGGATGGTATCAGGAAGTTAAGTTTCAACTGTGCGGTACTGTGTTTTCTTGTCTAAACAGCCACCTCAGAATGGATCCAGTTTTTTATAGATGCTGGTATCCCGGCTGGCCTGGCTGTTAACTATGCAGTGTCTTTTGTGGACAACAGGTAATGTAGAGCACCAGGTTAAATACACACACGTAGGACCTTCTACGGAACACATCCAGTGTTAGACATCCCGTCTTAAGGTTCTAGAACAGGGGAGTATTGATCCTCCTCTCTTACCTGCAGGATCCAGAAAAACATGCTGATGGACCTGAGTAAGGAGATCATGATGGACCTCGGAATCACCGTCATCGGTGACATCATCGCCATCCTTAAACATGCCAAACAAGTCTACAGACAGGTGAGTTCTGACAGAGGATGTAACGCTGCAGGTCACCTCGCATGCTCTGGTTTCACTTGCAGGACTTTATTAAAACATGTTTGCGCCTTAAAAATAATATAGGTCTGACAGCAGCAGCTCTAAAACGACCTCAAATCTTCTTCTCTTGTAATCTCAAGGATATGTGCAAGCTGGCCACCGAGGCAATCACCTCAGGACAGACCAGTGTTAAGGCCGAACTCCGAAGAACTGCCAATACCCGTGAGCATTAACTACTGCTGACTCGACGTTAAATCTCAAACTATATGTCCATATAGAAACTAGGAGTGCCATTAGAATGATGTTGTATTTCCCCGTCCCAACTCTGCCTTTCCGTCACTCTTCTCAGCTGCCACACGGATGATTGCCAACGCCTTGAGCCGAGAATCCCCGCCAAGCACTCCAGTCCGTCGTCCTGACAACCGCCTCTCCGTGACGGTGTCCAACAAACAGGCCAGCAAGAGTAGCAAAGCAGGTAGTTACCTTGGTCGTCTGCCTTGCTCACCCCCCTCTCTCTGTCTCCCCCCCCCCCCCCTGTCTAACCCTTCCTCTTCTGACCCTGTCTCCCCTTCTGACCCCGTCTCCCCTTCTGACCCCGTCTCCCCTCCTGACCCCGTCTCCCCTCCTGACCCCGTCTCCCCTCCTGACCCCGTCTCCCCTCCTGACCCTGTCTCCCCTCCTGACCCCGTCTCCCCTCCTGACCCCCTCTCCTGTCCGTGTGGTCAGTCCTAAGTCGAGCAGCAGATGAAGGGAATGGCGTCCCGGTGGTGAAGCGCCGGCGGGTGACAGCAGAGATGGAAGGCAAGTACATCATCAACATGCCCAAAGGCACCACGGCACGCACACGCCGCATCCTGGCCCAGCAGGACACCAAAGGTAGGCCGTACCCAGTGGCCTGGTCGTCCCCGCCCACTCACCCCAACCATTTCCTGCCCACCTGCTTGCTACTGACACACAACCACTGCCTGCTTGTAACCCCTAACACTGCAACCATACACTGCCTGGAGAATCGGTTAAAACTGCAACAAGGCCTGGGGATCTGTCTTCCTTCTCCTGCTGTGGGGAGTCACCCCTCACCCAAACAGTTACGGCGCCCTTCATTGCTTTTGAAGTTCTGTTTTTAATTTTCCGTTTTTTTTTCTTCTCTCTCTCTCTCTCCTCTCTCTGCCACCCAAAGGGATGAAAAGGACCTCTGTATTTGAACGGCTCGGAGCAGAGTCCAAGGCAGACACGACCACTAGCAGCAGCAAGGCAAGTCCTTGACATTTAGATATCTAAGTAGGTGTGTGTACACGTGTGTGTGTCCAGGTGGTGTGACCATGTGCTCATGCTCCCTCCCTCCACAGGCCACAGGTGTGTTCAGCCGTCTAGGCAGAGCGGATGAAGAGGAGGACGAGGAGAAGACCAACATGGAGGAAATGGATGTTGACGCGGAGGAGGATGACAGCGACGGGGAGGGTTCAGTCCTCCAGTACGCAGGTGTTCTAAAGGGCCCCACTCTCTCCCTGAAGAAACCTGCGACCCCCAAACCGCCGCCCACCACGCTGCGACGCCTGGGGGCCAAATTCAAAGTGCCCGTCTGCGAGTCCCCAGCCTCCTCCCCCTCCTCCTCCCCAGACAGCCTCCCCCCTGCCAAGCTCAGTGTGCTCCAGAGACTGGGGAAGCCCCCCAGCACACACCCAGGAGCACCTGCCTCCCCTCAGCCCACCGACACCCAGGACAGCCGGGTGACCAGCACCAGACCCAAGGCCCAGGTCCGGCCCGCCCCGGCCAGCCCCAAGGTCAGCAGCAGCTCCAGTGGAGGAGGTGGAGGAGGGGGGGACTGCCTGGGGGCCCAGATGGACGTCGGGTCGGTCAGTGTCTTCAAGAGACTGGGCAGCAAGAAGACCTAAGGCCTCCTCAGGTCGTCGGTTAGACTTAGTTTGTAACTGTTTTTCTAACTTCTGGTTTTATATCCATCCTTGCATACATGGGGACACGATGAAAGGGGTCACGTTATTCACCGTTTTTAAGGTTTTTCCAGACGGGCACTACAGCCCTCCTGCGTAAATGAGAAGTTGCTGTCAGACTCTGCAGTTCAGTTTATTGAAGGGAAGTTTGTAGTTACCAGGGCTACTGGGCCTCTCCACATGTCAAGTGTGAAACACACAGGAGTCATTATTAAGAGCGGATATCCAGACCCTCCAGCTGCTTTGCAAGAGCGGGCACCTTTCCCTCTCTTCTGGTTTTAAACAGGGCGTCGTAAACCCCACATAACTATTCCTAAATTGTTTTATTGTGACGTTTTAGCGTAATTTTAAGGCATGACATTCACCAAGCCACCAAGATAGTGTTGTGTGTACCTCATATCCCTTTAAGCTGCTCCATTCCCCACTCCTACAGGAAGGTGAAATATTGTCGCATGTTGATGACATAGGACAGAGCATATCCAAAGTTGATATCAATAAGGGTTGTGGGGTTGACCTCAGCGTATCACGTTCGTTCTATAAAGCCAAGCTGTCGACGTGACAATAGGTCAAAGTTTGTCTGCTAGGACCTCGATGCTGTTTGCCACGGTTGTGTACAGAAAGGTTGTGTTGAGAAAGCTCATGTAATAAATCATTTCTAGGGTTGGAATCATTCCACTGTACGCTAAGATAGACGTGCCTCGCTGAATGCACCACTGATCTCAGAACAGCAACAGCACAGCCTCAGTAGAAGTTTCTTACAGCTCGTAACTGCAGTAGGAGATCAAACTCACACACAGAACACACTGCCTGAGTCCTTCAACCGTACCCCCCCCCCCCACACACACACAAACCTTCCTACATCCTCACGCTTGAGTTAAGATAATCAGTGTTTAGATTTAGTAGGATACACTTACTGTACAGGAATCCCTGCTTTCTGATTATGTATTTCTATGCCTGATAGGAACTCTTAACCCTTGTGCTGCCTTCGGGTCACAAAGGTTCATAACGAACCATCGTTGTTTACCCAATACAAAAACAAATACAAATAATTTTCTTTTAACCTTCGCAATGTGGGGGGTCTGAGACAGCCCAACTGTTAAAAGAAAATGATTCACTTTGTTTTTGTATGCGGTAAAGTTGTCGCAATACAACGGTGGGTCACAATGACTGATGGGTCAGAATGACCCGAAGATAACACAAGGGTTAAGTCTCTCCCAAGTGTGGAGGTCCCTGGTTTGTCATAGATAACCCAGTACAGAAGCTCATAGGATCCAGCACCTCCATACGTCCCTTTGAGACTTTGTATTTGCCTTTTTTAATATTCAACACGAAACTTTGCTACACTGTACAGATTTTAAGGAAATGGAAATCATGACAATGGAACAATGGAAAACCGCATTGTGCAGTTTTTGTTGTTGGAAAGAAGCAACAGATTATGGATTCTTGGGGAACATGTACTTCTTCTACGAATAAAAAAGGGAGGAAAGATTGTGACTCATTTGGTTCCATGCCTGTTATTGAGATGTTCCAGTGTCCTAAACATCTGGGAGTAGATTCCTCTGATCTCAGATCCAGTAAAGCGTCATAAATTGGACATGGGAATGACAAATTAAAGGTGAAAGACTCAAACTACTTAACACAAAGACACTGTACAGATATAAAATACTTTTAATTTTTCCACACAAGGACAACAGGACAAGTCCACCTGCAACAATATGGGAATCACTGTACACAAAGAACCTCTACTCTCTTTAATATTACAGCTATATTTTACATTATACAAGTCCATTCTCACAGACTGATTTATATAAATAAGGAGACATGTTCACTTGAAGTGTTGAAGATGCACAGCTACCTTGGTCTGGTGCTAAGCACTGTGTACAAAGGAAAACGTTCAGCTGTCGAAAGAGTGTCGAGTTGGCAAACGGCGATCAGATAAGAATTCTCAAATAGTAACATAACGGTGACTGTGTGTGTGTGCTCGATGGCTACGGCTCTCAGAATGTTCTGATCAGTGGCATCATCTCAGAATTGTTAAATTCCATTGGAATGTGGAACACTGTCTAGGTTAGGAATGTTAAACAAATGCTATTCCTGTCCAGACTAGGGTGAAACACCGCTATTGGCCACAACTACTTATCTGCTCATCACACCTGTAAAAGTGTAATAAAATGAATGGCAATTCAGTTCAGAAAATGTAGTCTAGCGGTGTCTTTCATAGGAGAGAAAAAAAAAAACTTCTTCTTGATTGTTCATTCCAATCAAGCATGTTGCAGTTTATCAAAGAATCTGATTAACCAATCCCTGTGTAAAATACACACCACAGAATCACCTAGTTAAAACTGTACAACAGTTTCAACTGTTTGAACAAAGTACAACATATGAGAAACATTGATTTGATGTGTTGGACAGCCATGAGATCACCTGATCTCTGCAGGGGGAAGTGACACGGGGGTGTGTGTCCTCTCACAGCTTCTGTGGTTTCAAAACAGATCTTAGAAACATCAAAGCTTTCCAGTGTTTTCCTCTCGACGTCCGGAACACCCGTGACAGGGCATGCACGTGTTCTCAGATTCCAAAAAATGCAAACTAAAACTCGATCTCTTATCCTTCCGTCTCTAATCAACAATAAATTTGAGACTCGTAAAAAAAAAAAAAAAAAAAAATCTAAGCAGAGTTAGTCAACACCCTCATATGTCTGGTCGAGCCAAACTCGGGTTTGTGCGTGTATGTATGTTTACTGTGCGTTTGTGCATTGTATATGTGCGCTTGTGTGTGTGTCTGAGTTGGTATGGGATGCATGCAAAAGCAGCCTTACAGGATTAACAGGGCTGAGGTATCGCTGGAGGTCAGGGTTTGGTGATGTGAACTTCACTAGCGTTTCCATTGGTGGTTGTGGTGATGATGTACTGCGTGGGGGCTTGCTGATTGGTTGATTCGAGGTGTTCTGTGTGTCCTTGGGTGGAGCTTTGGGTCTGTTTGGATTCCAGTTCAGCCTGGCCCTCTGAAATCACATAGTGAGTCTACACACACACACACACACACACACACACACACACACACAGACACAGGCACAGATCAGGATCAGTTAGATGCCACGCAGGTAAAACAAAAAAAGCTTTCTGACGCCAGTAAATGAAACACGCATCTTATATGCTGTATATGACAACTACATGTCACAATGTCACACTGGATGACACAGCCTTTCCTCGCTCACCGTCTTCACCTGGCCGCTGTTGACTCCGGTGACCGGGGTGCTGGCCTCAGCGATCACATACTGGGTGTGAGGGAGAGCCATCATCTGGATCTCAGAGGCTGGGGAGAGGACGACGACAACAAGAGGTCAACACGAGGCCATCTTACATTTAGTCATTTAGCAGACGCTCTTATCCAGAGCGACTTACAGTCAGTACAGGAACATTCCCCTGAGGCAAGTAGGGTGAAACTCACGGTAGCCTCGATAGTTCCAGTTCCCAGGGATGTACGTGTGCTGTACCGCCCCCTGCTGGGTGGAGGGGGTCTGGAGGGTGTGGCTCTGGGCCAGGGTCACCGGGGTCAGCTGGGCGGGGCTCATCTCCTGGGACGCCTGCTGGGAGGCGGGGCTTAGGGGCTGACCGGTCACCTAGCGGGGCGGGGGGGATCGACGGGTTAGCGTGGGTGTCTATAGTGCTCCCTGCTGTTCCTGACATGAACAGACTACCTGAGGTAAATGCTGTTCTGATTCACAGAAAGAGAGCTGGTGTACCTGGGTGGCTCCTTGACCAGTCCCTGAGGGCTCAGCCACCTGGATGTGCTGCACCTGGATGGAGTGCTGGCTGTAGCCGTGAGGGTCGTGCAGCTGGCTCACATCCACCGTGGAGTGCTGGGAGTGAGGCGAAGCCTGCGACACATGAGACAGGGCGTCAGGGCCGGGTTGGAGCGAAGAGGATGTCAACAAGACGCAGCAGCAGCAGCTCTGGGTCTTACCGGGGCCACCTGGACCACCTGGAGCTGGATGTGCTGGGGCTGGGCCAGGCCCCCCCCGGCCTGGGACACGGGGATGTACTGGATCCTCTGGTAGTCTCCCTGGGCTGTGCGGTAGTCTGTGGTGAGCGTCTGGGACAGCTCTGTCATGGCCTGGGTCAGCAGGTCTGTCGTCTGGGTTAGGGGGGACACAGACCACTTCACTATCCTGTCATTTACTGCGCAGCCAGAAGCTGAGCACCACAAGCGTCGTGATAAACACATCGGGTTATCAATCGTGTTTTGGGAATTCTTTGTAATCAATGATTAGTGTGGGTGCCCCCTCCTCACCACCACGGCCTCTGCGGCGCTCCCGTCGGCGGTGATGACGGCCGGGGAGCTGCTGATGACGGCGGCAGTGAGGGGCGCCTGCATGGAGCTGGCCAGCTGGGTGTACTCTGGGTGCTTCTTCCGAATGTGCTGGACCATCTTAGTCTGTCAAGAAACACACAAAAGGTACACAAACATCAAATCTCTCCTGCCTCCCGTCGTCGTCGACTAATGAGGTGTCCTCTAGGCTTCCCACCTTGCTGCTGTACTGCTTGGCGCAGTGTGGGCAGCAGACGGGCGCCGTGGCGATGGTGCCCGTCAGCTGGGTGTGAGTGCTCAGCATGGGGTCGGGCTCCCCGGGGCCGGCCGGGCGGAGCTTCCGGATGCTGGGAGGAAGCTCCGCCCCCGGGTGGTTCTTCAGGATGTGGGCCTTCCTCTTACTGGCACTCTTGTACACCTGGAGGTACACGACAACAACAGGAGACACCCGTCTATTAAAACGTTGAAAAGGTACGTTTGTGATTGACTGGGGCTCCATGTGTTGAGCGGCCTGTGCGTGGGGCGTGGGGCCTGTGCGTGGGGCCTGTGCGTGGGGCGTGGGGCCTGTGCGTGGGGCGTGGGGCCTGTGCGTGGGGCGTGGGGCCTGTGCGTGGGGCGTGGGGCCTGTGCGTGGGGCGTGGGGCCTGTGCGTGGGGCGTGGGGCCTGTGCGTGGGGCGTGGGGCCTGTGCGTGGGGCGTGGGGCCTGTGCGTGGGGCGTGGAGCCTGTGCGTGGGGCGTGGGGCCTGTGCGTGGGGCGTGGGGCCTGTGCGTGGGGCGTGGGGCCGGCGTGGGGGATGCGGACCTTGTCGCAGTACTGGCAGAAGTAGTCTCTGTTGGGCTTGATGATGGGCAGGGTGAGCTCCGGAACGTCATCGATGCGCATCTCCGGGTGGCGCTTGGATAGATGGTTTACCTGCGCACAGGGTCAAAGGTTGAGAATGTACTCTGTCTCTGTGTGTGTGTGTCTTTCAGTGTGTCTGTGTGTGTGTGTGTCTTTCAGTGTGTCTGTCTGTGTCTCTGTGTGTGTGTGTGTCTTTCAGTGTGTCTGTGTGTGTGTGTGTGTTACCAGGTTGATGGAAGAGGCCTGCGACTCACCAGCATCCCTCTGCGTCTGAACCCCATCATGCACACTCGGCACTTGAACATGAAGCTCTCGAAATCGGTGGTGGGCACCTTCAGCTTGAGAGCCTTGGATCGGTGGACCCGGTCCGCCTTCTTGGCCTCCCGCTCGGGGTTGTGCATGCGCTGCATGTGCTCCCGGAGTTTGTCCTTCCTCTGAGGGGACCGCCGGGGGGGGAAGACACGTCAAAAAACACAACACGGATGGAGACACACCTCTGAAGCCTGAACTTTTGTTCTGGCTGCTGTTCTCTCCGCTGCCTCGGTCGCCCCCCTCACCTTGAACTGCTTGCCACAGGTGGAGCACAGGAAGTCCTTGCGGTCCGAGTGCCGCAGCATGTGCAGGCGCAGCTTGTCGGGCCTGCAGAAGGCCTTGTCGCACTCCGGACATTGGAAGATCTTCTCCGAGTGGAAACAGCGAACGTGCTTCTTCACCTGGAGAGACCCTCCCCCCCAGAGGCCGTTCGGTCAGTCGCACAGCGTCAACCAGACAACCCAGCTCAAACCCCTCCATCCCACACACACACACACACCCCCCCCCCACACACACACACTCCCAGAGCCTCCCCCCCCTCCCTCACCTGGATGAAGTCGGTGAAGCTCTTCCGGCAGGAGGGGCAGGTGAAGCAGCCGTTGACGGCGTGGATGCCCACGTGGTCCTTGAGCAGGTCCAGCCGGTCGAAGGTGTCGGTGCAGAAGAGGCAGGAGAAGGTGCGGTGCTCCGAGTGCAGCAGCAGGTGCTCCTCGAAGGCGGCATCGCTGGCGAAGCTCTTGCTGCACACGTGGCAGGTGAAGGCGTAGGCGTCGCGGGCGTGGACGCGCAGGTGCTGCTCCAGCTTGTCCTTGTCGCGGAAGGCCTTGCCGCAGTGGGTGCACTTGAAGGGCCGGAAGGACTTCCTGATGAAGAGGTGCTGGAGCGCGGCATTCTGGGACGGGGGGAGAGAGGGAAGGAGGCCACGTTTAGAACCACGGGGACGACCGGCTGCAACCGCGACGCAAACACGGGCTGCGTCCCGTCGAGACAGGAAGCAGCTAGCGCAGATGCAATGGAGGATGGAGGGGGGGGGGGGGGGGAGACAAGTCCCTCGGATGTCACGGCAACATTTACACCACGAGAATGACACCTTGGTTACGGTTTGACACCCCGCCATCCTCCCCGGCCCCTACCTGGGCGTCCATCTTTAAGGGAAGCACGTATTGAGAGAGAGAGATAACATGCTGGTGAAACAAGACTCGAAGGCCTGCAGGACACACACTCTGGAGAAGGTGGAAGCCTCACCCGGATCCTCTTGGCACGGCGCATGTCCTGGGCCGTGAGGTGGGGGTCCGCTTGGCCGCTGGCAGAGGGGTCCTCCTTCACGGTAAGCAGGAGGTGTGTGGTGGAGGGTGGCGGGTCTGCGTCCGGGACCGCTTCCCCCGCGGGGGGGTCCAGCTGGGCCTCGGCCTCAGACCCCGCCCCCTCGGCCTCCAGCTCCACCACCTTCAGCCCGTTCTGGGCCCCGTCTCTCCTCTGCTCCGACGGCAGCTTCCCAGCCAGACCCAGCATCTCCTACAGCCAGGGACAAATCCATTACAATCAAATGACAATTAGCGATGTGGTCAGAGACGGCTACTAAAACTGACTGATGAGACTCTTAAGTAGACAGCAGCCAGACACAGACTGATGAGACTATAAGCACACAGACTGATGAGTCTATAAGCACACAGACTGATGAGTCTATAAGCACACAGACTGATGAGTCTATAAGCACACAGACTGATGAGTCTATAAGCACACAGACTGATGAGTCTATAAGCAAACAGACTGATGAGACTATAAGTAGACAGCAGCCAGACAGTCTCTCCATACCGCCGTCTTATCCACACTGGTGTCAACAGGAGGCTCCAGGCGTATGAATTTGGGCGGCCGTCCTGGTCTCCTTCCTGTGCCGAACCTCTTCCTGCCTCTGCCTCGGCCACGCCCCCGCGGTTTGCTGACGTAGTCCAGCTTGTCGTCGTGCATGTTGAGGTGCTGCTGCAGCTGTTCCGAGCTCACGAAGCGCCGGTTGCACTCGTAACACGGCCAGTTCTTCTCCTGCTCCCGTAACACTGGCGGGGGTCAGAGGTCAGAGCAGAGCGAGGTCATTACATTTACATTTAGCAGACGCTCTTATCCAGAGTGACTTACAGTAAGTACAGGGACATTCCCCCCCCGAGGCAAGTAGGGTGAAGTGCCTTGCCCAAGAACACAACATCAATTGGCACGGCCGGGAATCGAACTGGCAACCTTCAGATTACTAGCCCGATTCCCTAACCGCTCAGCCACCTGACTCCCTAGGTCAACACCGAAACATGACTGTCCTCTGTTCTGTAAACCTGAACGTGGCTGAACAATGTGTCGTGTTGAGCAGCACAGGACACACACACACACACCTTTCCGCTCCTCCTCCGTGACATCATGAACCTTCTGGTTGACAAACTCTGCGTAGGATGCAGCATACCAAACCTGTGGAAGCAGGAGTCTCACCATTACATGTCAGGTGAAGTATCGTATTATGTAAATACTGCATTTGTCTATATCTACTATACTACAGCTAACATGTTACTTCACATCTCAGTTTGACTGTGTTTTTACTTGTGGCCCCTACCTTCAGTTCCTGTTTGGGCTGGATGTTTTTGATGGTGGTGTAGAAGATCTCAGAGCCGTACTGGTAGGCCACCAGGTTCTGTTCCAGGTGGTTCTCAGCAGGCCTCACAAACATCAGCCAGTTACAGCTGTCCTCGTCCGACAGGTCCACCCACATGTCCTCCGGCTTCTGCTCGTCTTTCTCCGCGTCCAACATGCACAACTGGAAAACCAACAAAGAAGAATAAGACTCGAAAAACCTGAAAAAAAGCCTGAATTTCAGTGAAAAGATTTTCAGACTTCAGTGAGTCTGTATTGGGTATTTTTGTTCCTAGACCAGAAAGGGGACTTGCTTTGAGCTGTATGTAGTGGTCCTGTAGTTCGTTCTGTCGCACCAGGGGTCCTTCCACCGGGCCGAACTGGGTGCGCTTTGGGATGCGCCTCTTGGAGAAGACCCCACCCAGGAAGCGATCGATGTAGAGGACCAGGGGGAGGCTGGCGCGGGCCTTGGACACCACGGGCCGGTTGGGGATGGGGTGGAGAGGGCCGTGCTTCTGACACACGGAGGGGTTGGTGTTGTTACACTCTTCACACCCTGAGTGTCGCGGGAGAGAGTGAGAGACGGGGGGAGGGAACATCGGGGAGAGCCGTCGTTAGAGGAGAGAGCAGCAGAAAGATGGCGAAGGGTTGGGGTTGGTGACAGACTGATTATTTTGGACCAGGACAAATAGGCAGAGAAGAGAAAGACAGGTATGATTCTCCCTCATTACTGTCCAAAAAGTAAGCACAGGATCGTTCCAGATGCTGAACGAGTCACTCACAGAGGTTGTGAGGGGTGAAGGCCTGGGGCTGACGAGGCTCCCAGTCGTCCATGTCAGAGTCATCTTCGTCATCGTCCTCATCGTCCTCTTCGGAATCCTCTGTGGAGTCTGTGGCCCCCAGAGGGCTGGACGGCTGCTCTTCGATGTCGGCCATGTTGGGGAGGGAGTTTGACACCGACAGCTGCCCCTGCGAAGACAGGAAATGCCATCAACATCCTGCCAGGTGCAGAGGTCCTGTGCCGGACCCTAGAACGTGAGGATACGCTGGAGTCTGCTTCCAGTCAGGCTCCTGACCTGCGCTACGGGCTCCAGCAGAGCCTGTGGGGCTTCGGCTACGTTGCTGAGGACATGCAGGTTGGCAGCGTTCATGTTCTGTCCACTAGGCAGCAAAACAGTCACCTACAGCAGTAGCACAAAATGGAGAATTTAGATAACCTTGCTCAGGTTGCTGATTTAGGGACTCCATACGTTTTTAAAGAATAAAATCGCTTGCCTGTTGTGTAGTGCCGTCCTGCTGTATGTAGGCCACTTGTGGTTGGTCTGCAAACACTGTCTGAAAGCAGGAATTACACAAACAGAATCAGGGCAACAATGGATAGCAAGTGTCCGATGTTAGACTGAAGAAACAGTTCCGTAAAAAAAAAATGTAAAGCATAAAAATGAAGTATTCCATTCCAGTGTTGCCTGGTCCTGCTGTGCTCCCTGTTTCTCACCTGTGAGCCATCTGTAGGATGGATGTACACCAGCGTGTGTTCAGCAGACTCCACTGACGTGTAGGAGTTCCCATCAGCCGTGTAAACTACCTGCTGCTGCCCTCGATCCTGCTGGTCCTCACTGTACACTATCTGGGCCACAGTGCCACCCTCAAAATGCACCTGCAACCAACACATTGCTCTGCTGAAAACCATCCACTTAACACACATAACTACATGAAACAGGCATGTACTGATTAGGCTAACAGACTTTGTTTATGATACTATGAAAGCCAGGTTATCATTCACCTCGAGCATTTAGCTATCACGAATCATTAGACAACCTGACGTGGTATTAATGGAAACCAACCTGAGTGGTGTTGTCTGATTCATTGTTGGATGCCTGACTCCACACAGGGGACTGATTCTTCCTTGGTCTCCATGGCAGCACGTCGTCAGGGCCGTTCATGAGCTCTCGTCACCTCCTGTCACCTTGTTGTTACACCACTCCTGGGTGACCAAGAGATTGGTTGCCACAGAGATAATAAAAACAGTGCAAATCACATTCATGCTGGAGAATAATTAATCTACTAGGGGTACAATCATGAAAGTAGCTAGTGGCTATGGTATAAAGGTTAACATCTAATAATATTGACGTCTTGCTTCATCAGTGAGCGCTTACTAGGTTGCTACATCTAAAAAGATTGATGTCCTTTCAATTCAATATTTGCTCGCCAATAATAATAGGTTTATCTTATTCATGATACACAACGAAGTTAATTACCCTTGACCAGCAAGGTGCGTGGAGTGTGCAACCTATTGGATGGTGGAAGAAAGGAGTTGAAACGCTAGTACTAGCAAGACTAACATGAGTTGTTACTCTATGCTAGCTAGCTATTTCGTAGCACAATTGGGCGACATATCGAGATACTACATTTGCCATTCACGGTGTGTATTAATGAACGACATTGGAACCTGAATCGACTGAATCAGGTTGGGCAATCTAGCTTTCTTGCAGCCCATTCAAGTCAAAATAACCCCGCATGGGGCTTATTGGGAAGAACGGTCACATTTGTCACAATGGGGGTATGAGAAAAACGCGGCCGAAATGTGCCGATGAGCGCGCAAGAAAATGGTGTCAAAAATGCAATACCGCGCGTCGACAAGAAGCAAAAATAGACATTTTTAATTTTTTATGGTTACCATACATGTCGTTCACGACATCAATAGTACATGTATTTCCCCCCTGTTTTGACCCCTCAGGTTGTCAGTCCCAACCGGACCATACCACAAAAAACAGCGCTGCAGAAACCCGGGCATTTATTGCACCGCAAGACCCGCATTATGAAATTTAACAATAAAGTAGGGCCGACCTTGAACAAATGCATTACAAGGCAGACACACCGCGTGAATATGGTTGAACAATTTCCATAGAGTTGTCTTTTAATTCACAAGAGCCTAAATATTTCAAATAGACCCACCCGTCCCCCAATCTAGTTGAGCCCAGCCTTCAGTCTACTGTAGAACAAGGAAGGAGAGGCTCCATTTTGGGTGGGACTAAACAACAACAGCCATATTCGAAGAGACCATAAGAAAGCGGTATATTACAACTGATAGAAATGTGATATACAGCTGCGATTTTCGAATTGACACTTACACAGAGGTATTCTGGAAATGTTTCTTTGAGTCCCATGTACCAATCATTCCGAGTTTAGATCAATTTAATGACAACGTCCAAGTTTGTTCTTACCTCAGAATGGTAGCTGCAGAGAAGGCTGCATTGCATATATTACCATATTCTTCTTAGCAACTCACCAAGGGCTATTGCGATTGGTTGAATTTTATTCAGTGACAAAATAGAAATACAATGTGTCTTGTCAGTAAATCTTTTACAAGCATTAGCGGGGTGGTCACACACTCGATAAATTCACAACTATGTGCTATAATAGTGAATAAAATAATTTCTGTTTCCAGTCATAAATATTTTCACTGTCCCTGTTTTGCAGGGACATCAACTGATTAATTTTCTTAACTGTTCCGACCAATGAGAAATAAATAACGGATCCGAGCCATCCAATCGTCTGGCTTCTTGTTGTAAAACCGAATCAATCTTTTAAAAATAAAATTGGATTGAAAAGATACTGTGGAGTTGACTTTGAAAAGAAAAACCTATTTACAATTCCTCACCATGAATAGTCGCTACAGGATGGACAAACACATTCATAATTTGTTAGGCCAAACTGCTGAGGCACTTTAGGTAAGTAAACTGTAATCATTACACTGTTCTTGGATAGTCACTAAGAGAATGGACCATAGGTTGTATATTTACCCAGTTGTTATTCTGTATGCAAAACATTATGCAGGACCCTGTTAATAAACCCCGGCTAATAAATTACCTTGTTTTCTATGACATCAATTACATACATGAAATCAGATTTACTATGAAATATAACCTCCTCCCAAGGTTTCTTCCATTTTTTCTCCTGCTGCGAGTTTTTCTGGGAGTTTTTCCTTGTCTTCCTTGAGGGTTTAGGTTGGTTGAGGGGCAGTTCTAGGGGCGTATGTGAAGCCCTCTGTGACATGCTTGCGTGTAAAAAGGGCTATACAAATAAATTTGATTTGATTTGATAACCACATGAATAGGACATAAACTCACTGACAAGGTTAAAGATTTGTGTCAAAATAATAATTGTGTCCTTCGAGGTAATCTGAAGAAATTTCACCCCATGCTTCCAAAAACACCTTCCACAAATTGGATTGGCTGGATGAGCAGCTTCTTACGTAACCACAATGGGGTTGAGATCTGATGCCTGTGCTGGCCACTATAAGACTGAGTTTACCAGTTGACATGATTCCTCCCTAAAGAGTTATTGCATAGTTTGGAGCTGTGCTTTGGGTCATTGTGTCATGGGAGTCAGGTGGCTGAGCGGTTAGGGAATCGGGCTAGTAATCTGAAGGTTGCCAGTTCGATTCCCGGCCGCGCCAAATGACGTTGTGTCCTTGGGCAAGGCACTTCACCCTACTTGCCTCAGGGGGAATATCCCTGTACTTACTGTAAATCGCTCTGGATAAGAGCGTCTGCTAAATGACTAAATGTAAATGTAAATTGTCCTGCTGAAGGACAACATTGCTCCAATCAAGCTCCCTCCACAGGGCTTGGTGTTGCAAAATTTAGTTAAATGCTTCGAGATGCCTTTACCTTGTTCAGAAATCCCACTTCACTATACCAACTAAGCACCTGTAATATAAAATTACTATTCTTTAAGATGTCTATAATATTCTTTGGCCTAGAACAATTATTGCTGAGGTTTTAACTTCTGTAAAGCTAGCATAACCTTTTGGCCTAAGACAGTATTGCTTAAGTTTCCGTTTACTGACAAACTTATTTTTTTTTTGACTGTTTAACCCTGGTTGTTTTGCCCATACTCCAGGAATTTTTCCAAGTTCTTCTTTCTTGTCTCAAGCTATATTTTTAATATTGAGCATCTGTATTAAGTTCTACAACCTATTTCCTTTTTTGTTTACTGAAGAGTTCCTCTTTTGATAAACATTAACTATTGAACTAATGATGTAACTGTCTAGAACTACTGTATAAAAGAATGCTCAGATCATGACATTTTTAGAGAGCCCTTCAACTCCAGACATCATAGGCCTACTGTTTTAGAACGGCTCCTCCTTGATTTCAAAAGTAAACAGATAAAGACAAATTCTTCTGACCTCAGACATTTAATCATAGAAATTCCACCACACACCCTCAGACCATCACATGACCTTCACGCTGCTGGACAAGGGGCATCACGCACTCCTCCAGCGTCTGTTTATTTGGTCTACAAATTTGCACTTCAAAGTTTGATTTGGTTTTTTTTATCCAACATTCCTCCATCCTGTGTCTGTGTTTTTTCCCCATCTTGATATTTTCTTTTCTTTTTTTCCGTTTTATATTTAGTTTGAGATACAGCTTTTTCTTTCTTTCTTTTTGAAATTCTGCCAACAGGCCAGCATCACCGGGGTCCCCTCTTCACTGTTGATGCTGAGACTGGTGTTTTGTGGGTATTATTTAATGACTCTACCAGACATGTGAAGGGTCAGTTTCTCAAACTTGACACTCAATGTGTTTGTCCTCTTGATCAGATGTGCACCAGGGGCTTCAACTCCATTTTCCATTCTCGTTAGAACCAGTTTTGTACTGTTCCATGAAGGGAGTAGGACACAGTGACAATTTATTGCATGAAATATCTTTCATTTCTCAGAACAATAAATCTGGCCATTTTGAGCCTGTTCTTAAATCCACAATGGCTGATGCTCCATATACACCTTGTCTACAGTATGACCGTTTTATTGCTTCTTTAATCAAATGTGTAATTCTGTATGGTGTAATTCTGTGCCTAACCGAATTCACAAGAGCCAACAGACAACCAACCAAATACAATCAGTTGAATTGTGTTATTGCTGAATCTTATTAAACTGTTAAAACAGTTTTTGAAGTACGCTGTTGAAAGGTTCTTTATTGAAAATATATTATGTGGACTGCAGACAACAGAAGATATCGCCACATTTACCAGGTTGACTCATATCCGGTGGGACTGAAAACCAGCCGCCTGGGGGCGCAACACGCCCCATGTTCGGAGTTATTGAAACTCTGTTGCCGAAGCGCGCGGCGTTCCACAGTTCACATTTGCTACACAACACGCACTCCCTGTTAGCTCACACCAGTGACACATTCACTGTCGATCTCGGGAAAAGCAAGAGGCTCTGGACTAGCTCCGTGTAACCGAAGAGATTATTGAATTGTATTTTAGCTGTATTTGTTCTTTCTTTCTGGAGTTCAGCTTTCCTACATACAGGATACATTTAGCCCTAGTATCAGCGGAGATCGTGGAAGATGGGTCCAGTCCCTGCGATATCTGTCCTTATTTTGGGCATCGTAGTTCCAGCTTTGGCCGGCTACATTGAGGTAGGCAATGTCCAGGACTATCCATAGACTAGATTTATACTATTTCGAAGCAAGTATTTTGTAAACTTAAGAAAAAATCTGAGCGGGTAAGTACATTGTTTACCGGAGATCCTAGAAATAAATCTGGAACGTCCCCTAGGCTATAACCTATTTGCAGATTACGTGGGTATAGTTAGACTAAAGGAACTTAAAAAATTGTTTAACTCAATATATTGATTTCCATAGTAGAACAATAACCAAACCTAATGGGAGCTGTGCTGTTTTGGATTCCTGTATCACGGTCTTGGAGGGCTTTTTGACTTTTGATCTATGCACTTGATATGCCTAATATTTTACGCTTCATCTACAAATGTTAGTCTCTAGCTAACAGCAAACAGTCTGATTTATTATTGCCTGTAGTTTAGATTGACCTGCGTAGCAATTGTTTTTCGTGTGTTAATGTGAGCGGAATGTGTGGGCCGGAAGGCTATAACGTTGCAGGGATTTGAGCTGTAGTTGCTGCAGAGATCAAATGAAAGGCAGCTAGCCCTTTGCAGGCCTTGGGGACACAGGGTGGGACTCCGTGTAGCCTATCACAAATCTCTTTCTTCCAGTGTCTTGATATATCGTCTCAAACCCACCAGCCAGCATGTTTTATAACAAGAGCGGTAAAGCATGGACGAGACTGAGGCCCCACCAGCTTTGACTGGTTTTTCATTTCAGCAGACCGGACTCTAAATGTGTGCCCAAATTGACGAAGTTTAATCGCGAACACGGATTTCTTATGTTACTTATGCTTTAACAACGTAGTTGAAGCAGTCCAAAAAATGACTACTAGTTACACCTATGACGACTAGATATTCTGTCATATTCAGAATGCCATATAATTCTACATCAATTTGACACGGAGAGACCAAACACAGCCCGTGAGAAGAAAACAGAGGGTTGAATCCTGAAACACTGCACTGGGTGTCTTGTCTTGGGAGCCTTCCAGATAACCCTCAGGGCCTTGGCACATATACCTGCTGTCCCAAATCATCTTCTCACAACATGGCTGTTTGGCTTATGGCCCATACTTCTACAACAGACATGCCTGTGCGACATTATGCGTCTATTGTCAAAATAGTGACAGAGAGACAACCTCCTCCCTCATGGATCAACCCTCTGACCAACAGTCATCCCGGAGGAGACTGATTGTGTTGTACTGCAGACTGTTGGGGCATTCAACACATCACAGCTGCACACTTACATGTCCCCTAAAGGCGCGAGTGTATGAGTGGTTATCTGGGAGAAGGTTGTCCTTTTCATCTCCAATCCTACAGCTTCTCGCAGTTTCAGAGAAAGCATTGTGTGTGTGGGGAATGCTGGTGTTTGTTGTTCCATTAAATAAAATAAATCTATATTGCAGCAATCTTTTAAATAGGCCTATCCCTCCATGAATGATTGCATTTTCAATTAGCCATTTACTGAACAGAAAAGGCAGTCAATATTCTTTGAATCCTATTCTTTATTTCCTTGCCTTCGGATGATCACCAATGAAGATTAACGAGGCGTTCACTTTGAAATACCCGGTCAGTCTTGAACGTCAGATTGAGAGGATTTCTGACGTTGTCTGCAGTGTGGTCCCTGGTGGGTCCCCTGATGCTGGCTGGTACAGGGCGGTCCCTGGTGGGTCCCCTGATGCTGGCTGGTACAGGGCGGTCCCTGGTGGGTCCCTGATGCTGGCTGGTACAGGGCGGTGGGCTGACTGCTGGGTGTTGTGTTGGCCGTGCTGGTGGACTGTGTGAGGAGTAGTGAGCTGTGATGGTAGAGGCAGCTCAGGTGGATATTGCCTCGCTGTCATGCTGACTGCACACGCTTCCACAGACCTTGAGCTGAATTTGTGAGCAGCCTCCTCAGAGAGGCTCTGCTCGGTGTTCCCCCCCCCCCCCCCCCCGACCAGCTGATCAACCCGCCCGCTGCCGGCCTGCACGCGCCCTCCGGGTCCTCCGGGTCCTCCGGGTCTGTTGCTTCTCTGATGTTTGAGAATACGCCGTCGTTTTTCTCTCTCGATGTCGTCACGCGTTTTTGGGGTGCAGCACCTCCCGTGTGATTGGGATGTGTGTTTCAGTTGACTTTTTTTAAAAATCACAAAAAGCATCAGTTGGTTTAAAAGAATCTCTAAAAACGTGATAAACACAGAAGTGGTATTATTCTTAGGCTCCCTGACATGCTGTAAGGAACATGCACACAGGTGCTGCTGAGCAGACCATGTGCCGTAGACAAAAGGAACAAACAGCTGTATCATTGGTGGTCAGCCATCTTAGAAATGTAGTAGTACTGAATTTCTTCGTGTGTGATGAGGCCCATGCTGATATGGCTCACATTAGATTCATGGAAGACCGAATAGCTGAAATATCTTCAGCATTCAGTACATGCACTACTGGGGAACAAATCCAGCAGCATTGAGAGAACAGTTCCAATACTAGTGTACAGAGCAGGCTATATTATATGAAAAATCATAAATTATAGTAGAATCTGCTACAGGGTTTTTTTTTGTTTACAGTGTGTCTGGAATGCATTTTAGTTTTTTTTCTTGACTGGTTTGAGAGGGCTTGCCTTAGTTTTTATTAGGCTATGGCTATTTATTCCGGATTTTCCTTATCTCACTGCCATCATGACCTTGGTCTCAGTGTCTGTTTTCTGTTTTTAAACATTTGGTTTCATTAAAATAATGCGTTCTGGACCCAAAAGATAAACAGGACATTTCTGCACTGAGGTCTTTTCACTTTCTTAACAAACACATGCTTGTTTCTCATCACCCATTACGTAAATGAATGTGCTCATTAGACTTTGCTTGCAGTCCCTTTTTACCACTCTTATCCTTGTCATATGCAAGTGTGTGTGTGTGTGTGTGTGTGCGTGCTAGCCCGTGTGTGTTTGAGAGAGAGGGAGACGGTGAAGATGTGTGTCTGCAGGCTGGAAGGGCTGATAGTCAATGTGAATGGAAGGCCTAGTTGGCTGAGATTGTCAGAGGGGTTTCTATAGAGCCTGTCATGGGCTGAATGACTTCTTACGAGCCTCCTTTGTGAGGTCCTGAATGACTTGGAAGGGCGAGAGTGTCCTCACTGTATGGATTGGATAAAGAGACCCCCAGAGATCCCACCAGACATGCTCTAACCCAGGAGAGGGGGGCTCCCTGCTTCACAGACAACAAGCATCCTGATTATCATACATTATCATGTGACATGATATCGATCTTTCAGAACACCTTCTGTGGCTGAGTGCTATGATGCGTTGGGTACTGTACTTTGTATGTGAATAGGCCATGTCTCGGATGGGAGAGATGTGAGGTGGGAAATCAATCAAGGTCAGACAGCCAGAGATGGGCCTTTTTTTCTGATTTTCATCTTGTAAATTAGTCATTTAGTCATTTTAGCAGACGCTCTTATCCAGAGCGACTTACAGTAAGTACAGGGACATTCCCCCGAGGCAAGTAGGGTGAAGTGCCTTGCCCAAGGACACAACGTCATTTTGACACGGCCAGGAATCGAACCAGCGACCTTCTGGTTACTAGCCCGACTCCCTCACCGCTCAGCCACCTGACTCCCTGTAAATTAGACATGAAAGCAGCCCATCCGTTTTGAGAGTAAGTACCCCCCGTGAATCCTCTTAACCCGGAGAAAAACTCTGACGCTACAGAGAAGGAAAAGGTACTAATCCTAGAGCGCTGCCCTTCCCATCCTGTCATTTACATACCGCACACTCTCACTCACTCCCTGACACGCACGCATGCACACACACACCTCCATATCTACGCCAGAGTAAAAAAAAAAAAAAGGCTTCCTGAGGTAAGCATGAGAGTCTAACATCTAGACTCTTCGTCGTCGGAAACAAAAAGTCCTCCTGCTCTTAGCCTGGTCTAACCGCTGGTAATATTCTCCGAGCTGACTGATTTAAATGGGTGCTCTCTGTCTCCCTCCTGTCTTCGTGCCTCTCGCCCTCCCTCTTTCTTCTCTCGTGGTCTCTCTCCCCCTCTCTCTCCCCCTGTCCTCCCCCCTCTCTCTCCCCCCCACTCTCTCACCCCTCTCTTTAACCCTCTCTCACCCTCTCTCCCACCCCCCCGTTCCCCCCCGTTCCCCCCCTCCTCTCCCCCCCTCTCTCTCTCCCTCTCTCACCCTCTCTTTAACCCTCTCCCCCCCTATCCCCCCCCTCTCTCTCTCCCCCCCTCTCTCTCCTCTCTCCCCGTCTCTCCAGGCCCGTGCATGCCTGCTGGAGACGTGCCATCTTCATCCACGCTCTGCTCTCATCTCGGAGATTTAAATAGAGAGTCCTCGTCAGGCAGGCCCCCGTTTGCACGATGTGAAGCTTTGTCTCCCTCGCTCTAATTATCCTCTACGCACTGCACTGCCTCCAGTGTGCCACTGTCTATGTGTGTGTGTGTGTGTGTGGATGTTTGTGTGTTGTGTGTGTGTGTGGATGTTTGTGGATGCCGCTGAATCCTCATCACATATTTAGTCGTTTTCTTTTTTTCCCCTCTCTCAGCGAGAGCTCTGGCGTGGCTGGGAGGAGGGTGGAGGAGGAGGGTGGAGGAGGGTGGAGGAGGAGGAGGTGGAGTGAGCGAGTTCAAGTCCACACACTCTTCACTGCACATACCTTAGGTTGCACAAGAACCCCCACAGGGACATGTGGGACGTTCTGGAGCGTTCCGAAGCGTGCTTCGTTAGGTTGACTATGAGTCGATCTGCTTAGTCATGCACCCTGTGCTCCCGGTGGAGAGACCGCTCCCTCTACCTGATCCTATTGTCTCTCCACCAAGCTGTAACTGGAGGTCAGGTCTAGAACAGTAGCAGGCTTGGCCGTGGTCGAGCTCCTTTTGTCATGTTATTTATTGAGGCGCTCTGGAATGTGTTGCCTGAAGTGGAAACATCCCAGTGTTGTGCTGCGGCGTTTCTCATTACTTGGTCAGTGTTTCTGGCACAACTGAAAGCTGGACTGCAGTTTTCTTTGGCTGTTTATGGCTCCTCACTATGCTTTGCCCTTTAGTCCCATGGAAAAGGGAGGTCCACACCAGAAGCCATGCAATGCGCTGTCCTCCCTAGGCTTTTGTAATTAGATGTATTTTCTCATTGTCGAATTATCAGCTGATGCGTATTTGAGAGCAGGTCAGATTTGGTTGTCATCATTCCCCTAAATCCCTGTTCTAAGTCTGTTCTCTCCCGTTTGCCTGTCTGTCTGCCCTGTCTGCCCTGTCTGCCCTGTCTGTCTGCTTGACTGTCTGACCTGTCTGCCTGTCTGCCTGTCTGTCTGCCTGTCTGATCTGACTGTCTGACCTGCCTGTCTGACTGTCTGTCTGACCTGTCTGACCTGTCTGACTGTCTGACCTGTCTGTCTGACTGTCTGTCTGGCTGTCTGCCTGTCTGACCTGTCTGTCTGCCTGTATTCCTAAGCTGTCTCCCGGCCTGGTCTGGACGTAGAGCTGCATCCCTGGGAGTTATCTCTCCAGCTGCTGGGCTTTTCACAACCATTAATAAAAGATCTCATGTTCTATCCAGGACAACCTCAGTGAACTGGTGCCAGTGCCCACGGCGGTGTGTCTGGGAGTCTGCAGGCCCAGGCTGCTTTGTCCTGCTTTTGTGGGGAGGTACTTTTGTCTCGGGAGGATCAATGAGTCATTGGTGGCAGCCGAGTCCACGCTGATATATCTTCCTGTTTTGCTGCGCCAAACGCTAAAGAAAAGGGTGGAGCGTCAGCTGGGAGCTGCAGAGCATGGTGTGCCGGGCGCTGCCTTCTCCTGTTTACATGCTCAGCTGTACAGCTAATGTAGGAGAAGACATCACCTGAGGGGTTTACTCTCTGTGTCCTCTGTCTCAGGGGCTCTCTCTCTCTCTACCTTTTCTTTCTTCTCTCTCTGTCGCTCTCTCTGTCTCAGGGTCTCTCTCTCTCTACCTTTTCTCTCTCTCTCTCTCTCTCTCTCTCTCTCTCTCTCTCTCTCTCTCTCTCTCTCTCTCTCTCTGTCTCTTCTCTCTCTCTCTGTCTCTGACTCTCTCTCTGTCTCTCTCTCTTCTCTCTCTCTACCTTTTCTCTCTCTCTCTCTCTCTCTCTCTCTCTCTCCTCTCTCTCTCTCTCTCTCTCCTCTCTCTCTCTCTCTCCTCTCTCTCTCTCTCTCTGTCTCTTCTCTCTGTCTCTCTCTCTGTCTCTCTCTCTCTCTCTCTCTCTCTCTCTCTCTCTCTCTGTCTCTTCTCTCTGTCTCTCTCTCTGTCTCTCTGTCTCTCTCTCTGTCTCTCTCTCTGACTCTCTCTCTGACTCTCTCTCTGTCTCTCTGACTCTCTCTCTGACTCTCTCTGTCTCTCTGACTCTCTCTCTGTCTCCCCTCTCTCTCTCTGACTCTCTCTCTGACTCTCTCTCTCTCTCTCTCTGACTCTCTCTCTTCCTTTGAACCTATCCGCTGCTGAATTCATTCTCTCGTTGTCTCAGCACAGTCAGACCCAGTTTTCAAACCTCACATCATTTATTGATGCGTCTTTTCTTGGCCGTTTGGATGGTTTGTGTTGCGTGTGTTTACTCTGCGTTGAGGTTTGGAAAACGCTCGTATTCAGAGCTGCCTGAACGTCCCGCGCCTTGACACCCGAGGCACGTGCCCAGCAATGTGCAGGAGAAAGAGCAGGGTTACGTGTTCCTGTGTGTGTGTGTGGACGCCAGGGATCGGCGCCCAGCGGAAGGCCTGTTTGACTTGGCCTCGCCACTGATATGTGCCTGCTTGCCCAGGTAAGCACTGCCTGGCACCATTAGGAGCAGGAGGGGCCTCCTTGATTGGCTGGCTGGTTTTTCTGCTTCGCTGGTTTGCTGTGCAACGTTGCGAAATCCACAGCCAGAGAGAACATTTACATTTAGTCATTTAGCAGACGCTCTTATCCAGAGCGACTTACAGTAAGTACAGGGACATTCCCCCCGAGGCAAGTAGGGTGAAGTTCCTTCCCCAAGGACACAACGTCATTTGACACGGCCGGGAATCGAACCAGTGACCTTCTGATTACCAGCCCGATTCTCTAACCGCTCAGCCACCTGACTCCCTGGATGTAGAACAGGATGTAGTGGCCGTTCCCTTTCTCCATCCTGGCTTTCAGATCTTTTCGGTCTCTCTCCTCTCTCTCTATTCTCTCTCTCTGTCTGTCTGTCTCTCTCTCTGTCTCTCCTCTCTGTCTCTGCTCTCTGTCTCTCTCTGTCTCTCTCCTCTCTCTTCTCTCTCTCTTCTCTCTCTCCTCTCTCTCTCTCTCATCTCTCATCTCTCTGTCTCTCTCTTCTCTCTCTCTCTGTCTCTCTCTCTCTGTCTCTCTCTCTCTCTCTCTCTCTCTCTCTGTCTCTCGTCTCTCTCTCTGTCTCTCTGTCTCTCTCTCTCTGTCTCTCTCTCTCTGTCTCTCTCTCTCTGTCTCTCTCTCTGTCTCTCTCTCTCTCTCTTATCCAGCCACAGTGGAAACATTGTGAACTAGACCAGAACCAAGGGCTACAGGGACTCCATTCGGTTTCTTCTTTATTAGTTTCCCTTTTTTCACAGGAGAGAGAGGGGGGGGGGAATGAAAATGTCACAATGGTAAGAGACAGAAGCAGTGCACTGTAACACTTTATCCACAGGGAGAGAGAGAGAGAGCGTGGGAGAGGGACTGAGAGAGAGAGTGGAGAGGGACTGAGAGAGAGACTGAGAGAGAGACTGAGAGAGAGAGAGTGGGAGAGGGACTGAGAGAGAGACTGAGAGAGAGACTGAGAGAGAGAGAGTGGGAGAGGGACTGAGAGAGAGGAAGACGACTGCTTCTGCTCTTGGTACACTCGCTCCGTGACAGCTGTCTGATACAGCAGTTTCTCAAGGAGAAGGCGGCTCAGGACAAACGGCATCGCTGGTGGATAGCCCACCTGGGACTGGGGGCGGGGCAGTGGGAGGATCTCCCTCCGAGGAGGAGCAGGGGCTGGGGTGGGGGGGGGGGGGAGCGAAGGGTCATTTCCACTCCAAAGCTCTTCTGTTCTATGTTCCTCATAGAAAAATACATGCAAATCCTTCCTCTGCTATTGTGTCAGTGGCTACAAGCTACACCTCCCAGTGACTCACTGCAATTAATTGGATGAGGGGGTGCTGAGCCATGAAGGGTGGTTAAGGGTTTGGATTCCTCGCCCTGCTCTCACAGAACTCATAGGTTAAATAGGTTAGTGTGGTGTGGCAGGGGAGGACTACAGGAGACAATTAAAGGTGGATTCAGTGTCGAGGAGCTCTCAGATGGAGATTGAAGAGCTAATTTCCTCTATCCAGAAAAAACAACTATTTCCGAGTTAGGGAGATGAATGAAGGTTGGGCAAATTGCCACAGATATTCTGGGTGGGGGGGGTTGAGATTCAAAAGGGGAAAGACATGCCGCCGCACACACATACACACACACACACACACTCTCCCAGAGAACAAGTGTAACAACTCCCTGCCCTCCCCTGCATTCCTCTCCTACTCATCCAGTGACTGCTTGTTTTCCCAAAAAAGGCCTTTATGGAAGTAACGTGTCATGTCGCCATGCCGACCTTATCCTGGCTCAGGGGGAGGGTCCCGGATGATGCTCAGATCCTTCAAGAAATCTCAGCGAACAAAGCGCATTTGTGTGCCCAAGCTCCACATAGCATCCTTTGTCTGCATCAGCTATCTATTAATGCCTGGTAGTTTTCCCATATCCAGCTAACCATGTTATTATTCATGTCATATATCCCTCATTAGAAATCCTACTAATGAGCAGCTTAGATATCCGTTATCTTGCCTGAGAAGTTGTTAAAAGACCATTTAGGTTTAGTCGGCCGTGGGAAATTACCCCTGGCAACGGCGTCGGTGCATCGAACATGGCGAGAGAGCCATCAGATCAGCAGACAGTGATGATGATTGTTCGTCGTGTGACACGGTGTGAATTTCCATCGGCGGGCGGAGCTAGCCGCAGGTTTCCATCATGCAAACGTCCCGTGGGAGCAAAGGTTTGTTTTTGTTTTGGTGTTTTTAGTTCATCCCGGAACAAGTGAACCAGCAGGGCACTCTCTCTCACACAGGTCCTTTTGATCGAAGAAGAACAATTCAACTCTTCTCACTAGAGTTTCCAGAGTACTGTGATTTGAGCATTGCCCAAGGCGTAAATCAGAAAGAGTCGACTGTTTTAAGACAAACCCATTAAAAGGCTTTTGATCGTTAGTGGCTAATTATAATGTCTTCCTTGCCCCTCTACCGCTCGTCTGAAACGGCCCTTATGTTTCCGAAGCCTGTTAAGCGCCGCCGCGGCGTTACTGCGGGTCGCGGAGACTTGGCGGCTCGGCCATGCGAGCAGGCTGACATCCAGCAGACTCGCAGGCAGCGAGCCATCCTGGCCCTCTGATCGCCTCCAGAGAGGCTGACATCGAGCAGACTCACAGGCAGCAGCATCCTGGCCCTCTGGCCTCTGATCGCCTCCAGAGAGGCTGACATCCAGCAGACTTACAGGCAGCAGCATCCTGGCCCTCTGGCCCTCTGATCGCCTCCAGAGAGGCTGACATCCAGCAGACTCACAGGGCAGAAGCATCCTGGCCCTCTGGCCCTCTGATCCCCTCCAGAGAGGCATGAGAGGCTGAGTCACACTTCAGGAGACGCGCGTATACACACACACACACACACACACGTCATAGGCATCCACAGGGAGACATGAGTGTCCTAGGGACTGGAGAAGAGGATAGACAGGAATCGATGTCTCCTTGCTGTGGTGTGTGTGTGTGTACCTTCTCCACAGAGACTTGAATGGTGAGCTGTTGGCCTCCGCATGTCTCACTAGAATAGTGCCCCTCTTAACCCTTGTGTTATCTTCGGGTCATTCTGACCCATCAGTCATTGTGACCCACCGTCGTATTGCGACAACGCATACAAAAACAAAGTAAAGCATTTTCTTTTAACCGTCGGGCTTTCTCAGACCCCCCACATCGCGAAGGTTAAAAGAAAAATGCATTTTATTTGATTTTGTATTGGGTAAAATTGTGTAAACACAACGATGGTTCGTTGTGAACCTTTGGGTCATGTGACCCGAAGGCAGCACAAGGGTTAAATCAGACTGAAGGCCGAGCTGGGCTGGATGACAGACGAGGGTGCAGATGTGCCATCCACCATTTTCCCCTGACAAAGATGGCCGCCCTGCAGTCTTCCAGACAAATGGGAGGACGTGCATGTTGTGTCTCGCGTCACTGCTGTTCCTCGTCTGTTCAAACAGTGGGTGAGCACAGCAATCCATTTAACTTCAACCTGGGAGGTCGTGTGTGTGTGATGTGTGAGTGTGTGAGTGTGTGTGTGTGTGTGCTGTGCGCGTGTGTGTGTGCGTGCGTGTGTGTGCGCGCTTGCATGCGCCCTCCTGCCAGTGGCTCTAACTGCCACTTCAGGCCAGGGCATGTGGCCAATCACACCCCTCCACTTCTCTCCTTCTTTGTCCTCGTCCCTCTATTCCGTAGCCAACAAGCCACTGTGTGTAGTCCGTTGTGTCTGCCTGATAAAAGACTGTTTGTGGCCGCCCTTGCCATGCCTCCCCCCCCCTGCCGGCTCACAGTCAGATAAGCAGTGCCCTGTCGGAGTGGGGTGGCGTCGCCTCTCGCGGCTCCTGGATGCCTAGCATATGAACGGGATATTTTCGTGCTGTCCTTGGGACTGTTCCCCCCCCCGCCCCCCCCCCACACACACACACACACCATTCTCAATGTCATCCCCCTGCTGTGCAGTCCAGTCCTCACTGCCAGTTCCTCTGATCAGGACACAGCAGCCACTACCGCCTGGTCCCTCGCTCTAACTCACTACCGCCTGGTCCTCTGATCAGGACACAGCAGCCACTACCGCCTGGTCCCTCTGATCAGGACACAGCAGCCACTACCGCCTGGTCCCTCTGATCAGGACACAGCAGCCACTACCGCCTGGTCCCTCGCTCTAACTCGGAGAGCCCCGCCGTAAAATGCACCTTTATTGGATTGAATAGCCGCAGTTAAATGGACGTGAATGCGATTCATTTGATTACGTTTGTTGCTCGGAGCACGACCGGGTCTTTTCGCGTGGGTTGTGAATCGGCATGCTTGCCCTTGTGAGGTCTGTCGACTGTGCGCTTTAGATCAGTAAACGCTGTCAGACTTGACTGGAGGACTGTCAGTTTGTTAGTGTGTTGCCTCTCTAAAAATCTGGTACCATTTCTGGTGGGGGACACAACATCACACACGTGACAGGTGAATGGTCTCGATAGGGAATGTTCGGAGTAGAATTAGGTAAGATAGTTTAGAGCTTACTAAGAATATTCTAAGATCCCAGTCCTTTGTCCACAATGTTATGAGAATTTTAGGGAAACATTTGTGTTCTGTCCCTTGTTTCCAGAATCCAGAACATGTCCAATCTCCCTCCATTAATCTAGCTAGCTTCTTCTGCTCTCCTCCTCCCTCCCTCCCCCCTCCCTCCTCCATCCTCAACCTTTTCCTCCTCTTGTGCTCTCTCTCTTCTGCTTGCTCAACAATTATTTGCTCAAGTTGCTCATTAAGAGGAGAGTGTAGCAGCAGGCGCAGGTGCTGACAGAGACGTCTGTCACAGGGCGGCTGGCCTGGCCAGGATGTCATCGTGTGGTGATTCCTTTATCGATGCCCCAGTCCCGCAGAACCCCCCCCCACTCCCCTACCCTCATCAACACCAGCAGGATTCACAGCCCCACCCTCCCAGCCACCAAGGCCTGCGTCCTTGTGAGGCGAAACGGCATGGATCAGCATGCTGATGAGCACAGACAGGAGGGATGCAGGAGGGATGCAGGATGGATGCAGGAGGGATGCAGGAGGGATGCAGGAGGGATGCAGGAGGGATGCAGGGGTGATTGCAGGGGGATGCAGGGGGGATGCAGGAGGGATGCAGGAGGGATGCAGGAGGGATGCAGGAGGGATGCAGGAGGGATGCAGGAGGGATGCAGGAGGGAGGCAGGAGGGAGGCAGGAGGGATGCAGGAGGGATGCAGGAGGAGGCAGGAGGGAGGCAGGAGGGATGCAGGAGGGATTGCAGGAGGGATGCAGGAGGGATGCAGGAGGGATGCAGACATGGATGCAGACATGGATGCAGACATGGATGTAAGGATGCTGTTCTAGGGTTTTCGAGGTCACAGAGGGAGAGAGGGAGAGAGGGAGAGAGGAGGGAGGGAGAGGAGGGAGAGGGGGGAGAGGGGGAGAGAGGGAGAGAGAGAGGGGGGAGAGAGGGAGAGATAGTGAGGGGTAAAGGGAGTGTGCACAGGTCCCTTCTCACAGATCCATCTCCTCAGTGCAGAGATGAGGCTGCCGTGCTCTTGGGCGGTCGGGGGAGGCACAGTCGTGTGTCTAATCCTCTCCTTGTAAAGTGCTGAGAGGCATCGCAGTGTTCAGTCAGCGGCCACGGAATGCTGCGCTCCGGAAAACACAAGCCCACCACTCCAAACAGGCCGAGCCCTCCCTGACGTTCTGCCAAGCTTGAAATCTCCTGCTGCCAAGAGAGCCCAGCCCCCCCCGCTGCCCCCCCCCAGCCCCCCCCAGCCCCCGCCGCTGTCCCCCCCCCCCCAGCCCCCACTGCTGTCCCCCCCCACCCCCACTGCTGTCCCCCACCCCCAGCCCCTGCCGCTGTCCCCCCCCCAGCCCCGCCGCTGTCCCCCCCACCCCACCCCCCAGCCCCCGCCGCTGTTCCCTCCCCCCCACCCCCTCAGCCTGCCGCCGGCTCCCCGGCTCCACCACGTCACCTGAGCGCCTCACACCGCGTCTCCGTCAGAAGCTCCAGACCGCCTCCTCGACCGATCGAATTCGGCGCCGTACCCTTGAATCCACTCGTTGTCTCTCTCTCAGACACACACACACTCACACAGCATCTGACACTTCACTCTGAGCCAACACAGCTTGATGTCCAGCACAGGGAGCCTTTTAATAAATGGACAGCCAATGCCAATTTAATCATGCTAATGTGTATGTTACAGCCGGCGACTTATCGGCTATTTGATCTCCATGTTGGCTCGTCACGCAGAGAGATGCTGCGTCTGACACTGCAGAGAGGAGAGGGAACCTTAGCCAGGGGCGGGGAGAGGGAAGCGAGAAGACTAGCCTGTAGATGGAAGCTTCTGTCTTCCTGGAACAAGCTGTGAAGGCTGTTACTGTGAACCTCATCAAACAGACCCTTAGGGGACAGGTAGGGGGGGGGGGGGGGGGGTGAGAGAGAAGGCCCCCGTACTAGGCCAGGTTCCTGGTGTGAGGACTTCATCTCAGGGTGTAAACTATGTGGAAAAGTGGTGTTACATTTCGGTACCGTTGTCTGAATCCGTGTTCCATGGTTGGTTGCCGTGGTTGGTTGCCGTGACTGGTTGCCGTGGTGGTTGCCGTGGTTGTTGCCGTGGCTATTTCAGTCCTAAACATCTGGCGTGGTGATGTCAGGAATGCAATCCGCTCACAGGGCCACGTGGGCCCTAAGCCTGGATCGAGAGAGCTCAGGGGGTCGAACACTCACATGGAGAGGGGAGGGAGGAGGGGGAGGAGGGAGGGAGGGAGGGAGGGAGGGAGGGAGGGAAGGGAGGGAGGGAGGGAGGAGGGGTAGGGAGGGAGGGAGGGAGGGAGGGAGGGCTGGGAGAGGGAGGGAGGGAGGGAGAGACGACAGGAGAGTGTTTCTGAGTGGTTTGACGGTTTCTGCTCTGGGGTGTGGGAAGGATGAGAGAGCGAGAGAGAGAGAGAGAGAGAAGGGTGTGCTCCTACAGAGAGCTTTCAGTGCTTGGGAGGAATAAAGGTGGTCATGTAAAGCACTGAGCAGAATAGAGCTCTCCTTCTGCTATCACTCAACCCTCTGATTGACACCACGATGGGCGTAAGATTCGTAGTTGATCTGCAAACGTAAGACGTCAAATGGAGTTGAATCGTGAGCACGAGCTGACAAGCCACGATCTGACGAGAGAGCGCTTTACCTGTGTATCTTAGCAACTGATCAACACCCTGGGTGTAATTATGGTCTGTTTACTTGCATCCCACTGCCCTTGCACCTCTGTGTATGTCGTCGCGTTTGGCACAGGAGTCCGTTCCCTACGCTAGAAGCCGCAGCACACACTGGCTGACATCAGGATTCGCTTTTCGTCTCTCTTATTGATTACAGACTGGGAAATATATTAACATTTGAAATGAATTAAATGAATAAGATATCCATCTTTTTTTTATCACAGTGAATTATATTTAAACACTTATGTAATGAAGCGCTTTAATGGGACTGCATTTAAGTGGCATTAAACCATTTTTAGTGCCACATGCTATTTTTATGACACTTTGAAATGATGTTGCGATACCCTGTAGGTGTTTACACTGTGGAGGACGTCAGAGAGGGCCTGCATAGTCAGTCCATAGATTGTTCCAGCAGTAGGTGAATGATGAAACAGAACTGAAGAGATATTTTGCCTAACAGGCATCCTCCACTCCACCCCTCCGAGGTATATTTATCCATGACTCGTTTCCGGAACATCTTTCTGCCTACCTTTCTCTCTCTTCCCTGTACTTTGCTCTTGACAGTGATTGCACTAACAAGGTTGCTCCAGTCTGGGTCTTCTCCTGTCAGATGCCTTCTAAAGGCCTCCGTATCCTCTGCAAATAGTAGAGTGGGAGATGAATCAAAGTTAATTTGCCCCCTCAATCTCTCTCTCTCCCCTCCCTTCCTCCTCCCTCGCCGCTCGCCCCTCACTCACTCACTCCCTCCCTCACTTATTTCTTCCATCCTTGCATTCCACTCTGCCCCCCTCCGCCCTCCTCCACCCTCCTCCACCCCCACCCCATGCACACTGCTTCATATGAAGCTCATCTACGGAGAGGGGCAGGGGAGACCAAGTCATATTATGATGTCTGGGAAGGGATCCCCGCGGGGGGGCGTTTGATGGGGTTTGGGAGAGGGGGGTGGAGGAGGTGGTGGTGGTGGAGCGGGGGCTGCCGGGGATGCTGGGTAGTAATCCGTGGAGAGGCAGCCTCCGTGTCTGCGTGCAGTCTCAAATCTGTGTCAGGAAGAGCCGAGGGGGGAATGGTTCCCCGGTCGCTCTCCTGCGCTGCTCTGTCCTGCTCTCCTCGCTTCACTGCCATCACTCTCCCTCCCTATTCTCTCTCTCCTCCCTATTCTCTCTCTCTCTCCCTATTCTCTCTTCTCTCTCTCTGACTCTCTCTCTGACTCTCCCTTCTCTCTCCTTTCTCTCTGACTCTCTCCCTTTCTCTCTGACTCTCTCTCCCTCCCTATTCTCTCTCTCTCTCTGACTCTCTCTCCCTCTCTCTCTGACTCTCTCTCTGACTCTCTCCCTCTCTCTGACACTCTCTCTGACACTCTCTCTCTGACTCTCTCCCTCTCTCTCTGACTCTCTCCCTCTCTCTCTGACACTCTCTCTGACTCTCTCTTCCTCCCTCTTCTCTCTGACTCTCTCTCCCTCTCTCTCTGACTCTCTCTCCCTCCCTCTTCTCTCTAAAGAAGAAAAAAATGAGAAAGGAACGAAAAAAGAGAGACGCACACACACACACACAGCGCATCCAGGTTGGAGCCGACCAACAGACAGTCGGGTTGACAGACTGGAGCAGGCAGACAGGCAGAAGGCAGACAGGCAGACAGGCAGACGTTGGAACAGACAGGCAGACAGGCAGACGTTGGAACAGACAGGCAGGCTGTAACTGACAAAGACCGCCGCATGCCTCTGTCTATAAGCAGACAGGGTTTGAACCAGACAGGTAGACAGACAGGCAGAGGAGATGACAATATATAGATGTCAATGTCACGGGGGGGCGGTGGGGGGGGGGGGGGGGCTGGCTTGTGTCTGACAGTACTGCTGCTGTCATGACGACCGCAGTGGAAAGAACGTGTGACCTCTGCACGCTGATGTCACATGTTGGCAGGACTGAGCGTGCCCAGAAACGCCCTCTGCCACAGCGTGCTGGGTTTACTGTGCCCCCCCCCGCCCCAGGGCCCCCCCGCCCCAGGGCCCCCCCGCCCCAGGGCCCCCCGCTCACTCGGAGGACAGGAACCCACCTTCCGCAACCTTCTAGAAATAACCCTGCCACACCTGCTGTCTGTCCACAATGCAGCATCACAGGGGAAGGAAGCACCTTGGGCTAATTAAGGGTTTTATTCTGTGCCGTAGAAGAGTTTTCCTGGTTTGTGTCAGGGCTGGTGTGTGTGGTGTGTGTGTGTGTGTGTGTGTGTGTGGTGTGTGTGTGTGTGTGTGTGTGTGTGTGTGTGTGTGTGTGTGTGTGTTGGGGTCACATTGTGCTGGTGCTTAAGGCAAAAGGGGAGCTGAATACAGCTGTAGGGCTGTGGGATCACAGCTGTGAGTGTTGTCCTCTGGGCCATGTAGACATATCCCCTCCACACTGATGGCTCTCTCTCTCTGTCTCTCTCTCTATCTCCGTGTCTGCCGCCCTCGCTCTCTCTCTCCCCCCCTCTCTCTCCTGCTCTCTTCTCGATCTGCTCTACTCCACTTTTGCTGTACTCTACCTCTCCTTTCTTCTCCTCTCCTCCCCCAGCACAACCTCTCCAGTGTCTTATCCTTGCCATCTTTTCTCTCTCCTATTCCTCCTCGTCTTACCCCCCCCTCTCCTCCTTTGCTCTCCTGCTTTTCCTCAATCCCTCTCTCTCTCTCTCTCTCTCTCTCTCTCTCAGAACGTCTGTCTTCTGTGCTCTGACTGTTATTCTCTGAATAGCTGAGATGCTTTTGTAGAAGGTTTCCATAGTGATGGGACATTTGAACAAGTCGTCATTCACTCATTGCACAATCCGACCTGGAAAGAGGCAATGTTGTCGCTCCCTTACACACACACCAACACGCACACGCACGCACACACACACCAACACGCACACACGCACACACACACACACACACCAACACGCACGCACGCACAGGGTCTGCCATTCTATATCATGCCATTAGTGTGAAGTGGAAGTGTGTGTATACAAGATTCTGGATACACGAATCTTCACCTATAAATGCTGTCTTTGAAGGATAGCTGTTGGTCCGTGTGTGCATGTGTGTGTGACTGGTGTTTTCCCTCCTCTGTGAGGGTCAGGCAGCAGGCAGGCAGGCAGGCAGGCAGGGGCGGGCCTGCCTGCCTGCCTGCCTAGGACTGATCTGAGGTTAATGAGCCTGGTAGAGGTGACCGGTAAACACACACGCACACACACCCTGTTCAGCTGTCCACAGCTATCTCAGGCTGTTAGCTGATTCCCTGTGCTCACACGCAACACACTGGAAGTTCGAGGCGAGTTATTCTGTGAATTAGTGATTATATTCCAAGGAGGGATACACGCCTATTGAAATGTCTGGAAATGTCTCTGACTCTCCAAAGTGTGAGGTTGTCCTGTGTTTCATGTGGTGACTCATGTGGCAGTTTGGAAACTGGCTGGATCCAGCGAGGGCATCTTCCTCCTGTAAACGTTCAGGACACAAAGACTCTTTTCAGACGGAGCTCATTTGCATCGCTGAGAGGAGCTGCCCTTTGCATTGGAAGGACCAAGTACACCATCCCTTTGTTTCGTTTTATGAGTCTGTTTTCACTTTGTCACCTTTTGGAGAAGACTGTGTGAGAGGCGGGGGTGGTGGCAGGGGGGGGGGGGAGGGGCGGGGGTGGTGGCAGGGAGGGGGGGGGGAGCGGGGGAGGTGCTATTTATCTTGTGTTTCCCCCTCCCTATGTCCTTTATGGTGGGTTAGTTACAGGATACACTTCCTGTTGAAATCACACATTCATGACACATTAACAGTCCCGCTCAACAGGTGTGTGTGTGTTCCTACCACTAGGCTTTCTCGCTGAGGCATATCTTGTTTAAGCATTAAGTCACCAGAGGGGGAGATTATGGGGCTTAACAAGGCCAGGCATTCCTTCACAGGGTCACATGGACTCTAAGCATTCTGGGAACTCGTGAGTTGAGTCTGGTGCCCCCACAGTAGAAAGGTTTTAAGGGGGAGGGAGAGTAGGGTTTCAGCAGTAGAACAGCATAGTCAGTCTCTGTCCATAAGAGGTTAGCCACTAGTCTGTAGATTGATTATGAATAGCTGACTGGCAAGTGTTAATATTTGAAAGATGGTGTCATAGTGGATTATCACAACAACAACAGAGAGGAACAATGTGATTGGCCCGAGCTAATTGTCTGTTTTGTGGGACCAGTTTCATTTCTTTGCTTGTTAAACTGCCTTCCTTGTGCTGCTTCAGATAACTGAACACGCACAGTATGTTTTCTGTGCCCTCGTGCGTATGCGTGTTGCCCTGGTTTACCTTTGGCTTCCCACAGTCCTCTGTGTGTGTCCTGGGTGCAGACTGTGCCTGTCACGCTGTCCTGTAGAGTGGACCTGAGGCCACACACACACACACACACTCACTCTCATACACACACACACACACACACAAACTCTCTCATACACACACTCTCTCATACACACTCACACACACACACACACACTCACACTCTCATACACACACTCACACTCACACACACACTCACACTCACACTCTCATACACACACACACACACAGGGATTAGCAGCTTTGGACCCTGTCCAGGCACCAGGAGGAAGGGCATGTAATGAGTGGTCCATTCTGGGGAATGCCAAACCTGAAGTATGCTATGGAGGCATCAAGATATGCGGTGCGACAGGCCGGTACAACGTTATGTGTCTCTATTGAAATGAGGACTTGGAAGCCAGACCAAAAGTGTTTTCAATGTTTTATCGCTGGAGAATGGAGAGTGTGAGAGTGTGAGAGTGTGAGAGTGTGAGAGTGTGAGAGTGTGAGTGTGAGTGTGAGTGAGAGTGTGAGTGTGAGTGTGAGTGTGAGTGTGAGTGAGAGTGTGAGTGTGTGTGTGTGTGAGAGTGTGAGAGTGTGAGAGTGTGAGAGTGTGAGAGTGTGAGAGTGTGAGTGAGTGAGTGAGTGAGTGAGTGAGTGAGAGAGTGAGAGAGTGAGAGAGTGAGAGAGTGAGAGAGTGAGAGAGTGAGAGAGTGAGAGAGTGAGAGAGTGAGAGAGTGAGAGAGTGAGTGAGAGACGGATGGTCCACGTGGTCGTGTGTGAGAACATCTTGGGTGGTGTTTTACAGTGTTGTGTTTGAGAGGGGGAGGAGCACTGTTAAACTTTGTTTGTGTGCGAGAGGCAGACAAGGAGCAAACGAGTCTCTGTCTCAGTGTGTGTGTGTGTGTGAGAGAATACTTGGTCGCCCAGTTTAACAGATGTGTGCCGCCAGCTCTTCCAGTAAAAACAGAAAATGGGCCGATTGGTTTCATTTACATTTACATTTAGTCATTTAGCAGACGCTCTTATCCAGAGCGACTGACAGTAAGTACAGGGACATTCCCCCCGAGGCAAGTAGGGGGAAGTGCCTTGCCCAAGGACACAACGTCATTTGGCTCGGACGGGAATTGAACCGTCAACCTTCTGATTAATAGCCCGACTCCCTAACCTCTCAGCCACCTGACTCCCTTTTCAAGCCACCCGTCTTGTTTTAAAGCAGCTGCTGCAGAGAGCTGCTTGTTTTGACTTAATTCATGCTGCTTCATGTGTCTGTCTCTCCGTCAGATCACAGACGGCTTTCATTTTGGAATAAGTCAAATCACTGACACAAAACACTGACACAAACCAATCAGTTCATTCTCTCCTAGGACTTTTTCTCCTCTGCAACTTTTTGGCCAATTAGGCTAACTTTTATTTCTGAATACATCCTGATCTTGACTTGCGTTCATTACTCACGGGTGACATTTCGGCGGCGACACCCTCTCGTATCAGGGAGCTGGTCTGGACCTGTAGTTCAACACTCGCACATTAGATGAGATGTCAGACTGACTCATGGATGGGAGGTTTATGGCAAGTCATTGAGGCATG
Organism: Thaleichthys pacificus; assembly: GCA_023658055.1. Classification (NCBI taxonomy): domain Eukaryota; kingdom Metazoa; phylum Chordata; class Actinopteri; order Osmeriformes; family Osmeridae; genus Thaleichthys; species Thaleichthys pacificus. Next base: position 14,351,148 of record CM042852.1, on the reverse strand, counting down.
TCTCATCGATGGTACGATGCTACACTCCCTAATTGTGTGTGTGTGTGTGTGTGACAGGCTGAAAGGTCAGGGGCATTGAGTGTCCGTCCAAGCAGATCTACACAGAGCCTCTTTGTCTCCTGGCTGGCTGTTTTAGGGGCCAGTCCCCCTCATAGCTGGGGTATCCCTGCTGATGAGGGACTGGCTGGGGGGGGGGGCACTTGTAGTTCATCAGTTCTATTCAGGCTTCATGTGGGTGTCTGTGCCCGAGTGCTGCTCCCGCTGCCCCCTGTAGGCTGGTGTGGGTACTGCAGCTCCTCTCCTCCCTGAGTGAACCATCATGTGATGGGCCAGAGTTTAGCAGTGCTGTTAACCGCCCAGATTCCGTCTCACGGGTTTACTCACCCGGCTGCTCGTGATGGATACGACTAAGCCCGTTCCTGGGCCTCGCCTGGCTACTGGCCTGTGGTGGATCTCCTGGGCCTCGCCTGGCTACTGGCCTGTGGTGGATCTCCTGGGCCTCGCCTGGCTACTGGCCTGTGGTGGATCTCCTGGGCCTCGCCTGGCTACTGGCCTGTGGTGGATCTCCTGGGCCTCGCCTGGCTACTGGCCTGTGGTGTGGGCCACACAGGGTCTGGTCACTGTTAGCCTGATGTTGTTGGATTTCTCTTCCCTCTCCTTTTCTCTCCGTCCCTCCCTCCCTTCCTCTCTCACTCTCTTCCTCCCTCCCTCCCTCCCCTCTGGGCTGACCTCACAAAGGAATGAGAGGGAGGAGAACAAACGGATACACAGGCTGGTGGCTGAACATACAAACACAGATTCAGGGACAAAGGGAGGGATGGAGGGAGGGATGGAGGGAGAGTTCCAGATCATTCAGCCAAGGCTGTTCCGCCATGTGTTTTGTATGAGGCAAAAGAGACAGCCCAGTCCTGTGTGTGTGTG